>BLSH010419824.1:187981-213524 GCA_018402905.1 Glandirana rugosa
TGATCTCCCACGATGTTTATACTTATTTCACCTTGAATTGACATAGACTCGTAGTGTTTGACTTTTGTGACAAATTAATTAAAAATTACAAGTTTCGTTAGAGTGGGTGGGTAGGTACAGACATCCGAAATTAAACAACTTTTTGATGAAACTTTTTGTAGGGATCGTAAAGGTCGACACCGGTAAAAATAATTACCGTCTACTAAGTACATCGCGAATGGAGGACCTTAGGTAGACGGGAATCGAGTCCGTAAGTCCGTCACACGAATCGATTCTTTCAGGGAGGAGGTCTTCTTTCTTTTCTTCCCGGGTACTTCTGAGGACACTACATACTGTATTAAAACCGGATCCGGTATTTGTTTCTTCGTTGGTGGGTGAGATTGCTTTGAACATTAAAAATTAATTAAACAGTGTTTTCAGTTTGTGATGCTCAGATACAGTTAAGTTCCACTTTATTCATATTTGTAGCACCCTCTAGTAGTGTAAGTACTAGAGTGAGAGTTGTTAGAATAGGAACATTTAGGCAGGCCTGGCTGGCAGTCAGGACTGTTTGTTTTTGTTTGATCTGGGCTGGGAGTGGTTTAGGGTAGAGTTGGGTGACTCACAGATAGCATCACCAAGACCGCCCTCTTCTTTCCAGAGCTGTCTAGAATATTCTGGAAAGAGAGGAGGAGAGGAGAGGTGGGGCTGCCTGGGGTGTTTTAGGGAGTCCTGACCAAACCCCAACCTGGATTGGCAGGGGGCAGGCCTCCTTAACCACTTCCCTGCCGCCCTATGCAGAGTGACAGCTGGGAAGTGGTTACGTAATTCTGACTGGGCATCATATGACATCCAGCAGGATAACAAGCCTGCGCACACCCTCAGGGGCATACAGCGCGGGAAACTGTGGTGTGGTGTGTCATTCTGACACACCGCATCTCCAGCGGCGGCCAGTCAATAAGGGGCGCTTGGGCGCTGCCTCCCCGCTGCTGACAAGAAGATAAAAAAAAAGTCAGCCCGACCCCCTACAGGAGGCGTCAGTATATTGACTTTTTTTTTTCTCGGCTCCTTGCTGTCTGCTGACAGCAAGTAGTGAGCCGATTAGTCAGTCATAAAAGACTACGTGTGTGCGCTGAACAGGCGCACACACAGTCTGATTGACTGCCCTGAGCCAGTGACTGACTGGCATTGGATGCGGTGGGTGGGGGCGGGACTGTGGCAGACGTGCTGACTGCGTGATTACTTACGCAGGCGCAGCACTCCGCCAGGTTTCAGTCCAGACTCCCGACTCCTGACTCACGTGCAGCAAACCATCCACGAGCCACGCAGCAGACCATACACTCCAGCATGCTCTCCGCAAGCTGAGCTCTGCACACTGCCAGCCTGCTATTAGATGGGGTAAGTGCGGGACTTTGTCCCGACTTCAGGGAGGTCTGGTCTGTCAGTGCTGCGAGCCCATATCTGGGGCTCTGTATACTGCTATATGGTGACTCTGTATACTGCGATATGGTGGCTCTGTATACTGCTATCTGGGGCTCTGTATACTGTGATATGGTGACTCTGTATACTGCTATATGGTAACTCTGTATACAGCGATATGGTGACTTTGTATACTGCTATATGGTGACTCTGTATACTGCTATATGGTGACTTTGTACACTGCAATATGGTGGCTCTGTATACTGCTATCTGGGGCTCTGTATACTGCTATATGGTGACTCTGTATACTGCGATATGGTGGCTCTGTATACTGCTATCTGGGGCTCTGTATACTGCTATATGGTGACTCTGTATACTGCGATATGGTGACTCTGTATACTGCTATCTGGGGCTCTGTATACTGCTATCTGGTGACTCTGTATACTGCTATTTGGGGCTCTGTATACTGTTATATGGGGGCTCTGTATACTGTTATATGGTGACTCTGTACACTGTTATATGGTGACTCTGTATACTGCTATCTGGGGCTCTGTATACTGCTATAAAGTGACTCTGTATACTGCTATCTGGGGCTCTGTATATTGCTATATGGTGACTCTGTCTACTGCTATATGGTGACCCTGTATACTTCTATCTGGGACTCTGTATACTGCTATATGGTGACTCTGTATACTACTATATGGTGACTCTGTATACTGCTATCTGGGGCTCTGTATACTGCTATATAGTGACTCTGTATACTGCTATCTGGGGCTCTGTATACTGCTATATGGTGGCTCTGTATATTGCTATCTGGGGCTCTGTATACTGCCATCTGGGGCTCTGCATACTGCTATATGGTGACTCTGTATACTGCTATATGGTGACTCTGTATACTGCTATCTGGGGCTCTATATACTGCTATATGGTATCTCTGTATACCCCTATCTGGTGACTCTGTATACCCCTATCTGTGATGCTGTATACCCTATCTGGTGATGCTGGGCTGTATACTCCTGACACAAGGGGTGGAAACAATAATGGGTGGGGCTTATGAGAAGTGGGAGGGGTCAAAAAGGAAGGGTCGGGTCTGGCGCCCCCCCATCCTAAAATTTCACCAGCCGCCACTGCGATGACAAATCACAGCTGATCACAGTGTAAACAGGAAGAGCCATGTATCGGCTTTTCCTCTACTTGCGTCTGCAGATGCGAGTAGATGAGAGCCGATCGACGGCTCTCCTAGCAGGGGGGTCTGCGCTGATTGTTTATCAGTGCAGCCCCCCTAGGATCGCCACCCAGGACCACCAGGGAGCCCACCCAAGGACCACCAGGAAAGCCCACCCAGGACCACCAGGGAGCCCACCCAAGACCGCCAGGTAAGGGGCACACAATGTGCAATAGGGGATGGCACTGTGCCCATAGGTGATGCCTGCCAATGCCTTCTTATAACTGCTGTCTTACAGTGCCCATCAGTGCCCCCTATCAGTGCCCACCAGTGCCACCTACCAGTGCCACCTTTCAGTGCCCATCAGTGCCACCTATCAGTGCCCATCAGTGCCATCTATGAGTGCCCATCAGTGCCACTCATTAGTGCCCATCAGTGCTGCATATCAATGCCACCTATCAGTGCTCGTCAGTGCTGCTTATCAGTGCTGCCTATCAGTGCCCATCAGTGCTGCATATAAGTGCCTCATCATGAGTGCCACCTCATCAGTGCCGCCTCATCAGTGCCAATCAGTAATGCCTCATTAGTGCCCGTCAGTGCAGCCTCATCAGTGCCCATCAGTGAAGGAGAAAACGTACTTATTTACAAAGTTTTGTGACAGAAAAAAAATATTTTTTTTTTTCAAAATCTTCGGTCTTTTTTTATTTGTAGCGCAAAAAATAAAAACCCCAAGGGTGATCAAATACCACAAAAATAAAGCTCTATTTTTGTGAAAAAAGAAAAAATGTTGTTTGTGTCCTGCGTGACTGCACAATTGTCATTCAAAATGCAACAGCGCTGAAAGCTAAAAATTTGTTTGGGCGGGGGGGGGGGGGGGGTGTAAGTGGTATTGAAGTGGTTAAATTGGTTGAGCTGTCGGGGCCTTTGAAGAAGCTCCACAGTCTGGGGGGGGTGACCTTGGGCCTGAGCTCGGGTGCGGACAGGGCCCTCCAGGAAGGTGCCCTGGATGGGAGGCACAGGAGGAGCAAGAGAGGACAGCAGGAGAGAGCACTGCCCGGCAAGTCTCCAGGCAGAGGAACAACTGATCCCAGCCAGGAGGGCTGGTGAGTGATACACAGTCAGGAGAGGACTGGGGAGGCACGCCTGAGAGGACTGGGAGAGTGCAGTCTGGAAATGGAAGTAGAACCGGCTGAAGGGACTGTGGTGTCTTGGGCAGTGATGAGAGGCAGCTGCAGTCAGGAGGGTTGGCGGGGCCTGAAGATGTGGTACTGGGTGCAGTAACCACATGGACAGTTGGCACGGGGACTCTTCTTGTTATAATTGACCCTGTGCTGATCACATGCACTCCTTGAAGGAAAAAAAAACTCTCTAGCAATACACACCAAACTGAGCATGTGTAGAGTGACTCCTAGCCTCTGTTCTATCAGAAGATAGATTGGGGACAGTGGAAGAAGGGGAAGATTAGAAAAGACAGGATCAAACAGCCTGTTTACACAATGCAGAGGATTAACTCCTTAGGTTCCACAGTGAGTATAACACTCATGCTTTACTGCATATACACAATGATTTTACTGTTGTGGGTTTAGTAACACTTTAATATTGATGGTGATGTAATGGGAATAATGTGGAGTACCAATGGAGAAAGTGGGCAATAGAATGGAAATGGGTAGGGCAATAGTGACGAGATATTAGAACGATATTACTATGTTATCAAGCAGTTAAATAATATGAATATAAAATAAAAAAAATAATAATATTAATACAAAATAAAATTAATAAAGAAAAAAAATATATATACAGTATATTTCTACTTCCATCAGTTAAAGTTAATTTCAGATATCTTGCTGTACAACTCAGTAACGCAAGGTGGAAGTGTCCTATAGAACAGTAAAGCTAATTTGTGTGACAGTATGCCTCCTTATTTTTAGGATCACATGGAAAGATCCCTTTAGCTCCAACTGTGTATGAAAAAAAGGCCTTCAATATACTTCAACTATTTAAAGAAAACAGACAGGTACAACATAATACTTCCACAGTAATGGGATGTTTTCCAATGATAGATTATTTTTCCAGGGGAAGTATCTTTAATGAACTGATAAAGGGGTCTGTCATTCTCCATTTACCTTCAGAGCAACCGCATTACAGATACGAACTAGGGATTAGCCACCTTTTCTTCCTTCTTTTTTTGAATCCTAATTCGGCAAGGTTAAAAATCACAGCCATGAACCATTTCATGTGAACAAAACATACTTTTTCAAGGGGTCCCTTTCAGACCACCTCTGGTCAGCAGTGGCTGACACAGTCAATGAAGGGTCCACGTAGAAGACCAATTTTTGGACCTCCCATTCAACTACTTTCCAAGCATAGGCGCTTTTTCTCTGTAGATAGATAGATAGATGCTGAAAGTATCCCAAACTCTATTATGGTTCATAATATGCAAAGAGTTAACGTCTTCACTTTCAGGCCATATAGTGTCAAGAGAATAGAATTCTGTAAGTCTCAGTGCTGAACAGACAGAGGACGGGGAGGAACTGCTTAATACCTGTTAGATATTGCAAACCAGAAGCATAGTTAGGGCAATTAAAAAGAGTGCCAATCATTGCTTCTTCCGTGCCTGAGGAGTGAACAGTGCCCAGGCCTACATGACAGCCAAAAGGGTTCCAAGCATCAAGTGTAGATGGACCATTGAGTCCTAGAGTGTCCTTGTGAGGCTGTACAGTCTGAGGCTGGGTTCACATATGAACTGCATGCGGCTCACAGCAGGGGTTCGGTGCGTCCTGGTTCACCGTTTCCGGTCCGATTTCAGCCCGAATTTTAGACTGAATTTGGACCTGAAACAGACCAAAAGTCGCACAGCGTTTTTGTAAAAAACGCACCGGACCTGCTGCAGAGATATGTGAACCGGCTCCATAGAGAACCGGTCAAAATCTCCTGCTATTGCGAATTGGATGCGGGTAACCCGCAACCAATTCGCAATGGTGTGAACCCAGCCTAAGTGATATGTCAACTCCTGGGATTAGGAGGCAATAGGAGGCCTGCTTTTATTTAGATAGAGGGTGTAGTGGATTATGGGGTGATTATTCCTGCCCCTCATGACATCATTGCTCTAAAGATGAACTAATCTACTTCCCTATGGTGAAAGCACATCAGGTCCCACATACTGCTGGCTAAAGGACCCAATTATGGTTCACTAATTACTACATACAAGGTAGAAAGAAGAAATCCACCAAGCAGGGCAAATCTCCACCTTTACTACCCCGAACTGGCAATGGAGCAGACGTTCTGAGATTTGTTTATCGCTGCTTGTAAATGCTCATCTAATATGTATCACATTTAGCAAGTATTTACAAAGCTTCAAGAAGTTTCCTTAAAACTCTCTAACCACCATTTGTTTTCAACCTGGGATTGCTGAAACGGGATCCACACCGGCTAGACCTAGTTAGTAATTTTCAATTGCATTGTTTTGCAGCTAATCCAAGCAACTTTAGTTCTAATCAACATCAAGAATCTACCTAGTATTAATAATCAACATGAGTAACTCAGTCACCTTAGTCCAGTCACCATATAATGTGTTTATATCTAACCTCGTAAAAGGGGCTGCTAGATTTTTGGGTTCTCCCTCGCATGCACAGCTAGGCAACAGGACCCTTCCAGCATTCACTCAGTAGTCAAAAACCAGCCCAGGGTGCTCTGTTTTGTTTTTGATCCATTAGGGGATAAACTTGGATAGGGATGGGAACTGTAGTTTGAATGCAACTTTGAATGCGACTTGAAACTGTCTCTGGCTGCCAACAAACACAAGACTGTCCTCCCGTAGGAGAAAAACAAAAAACTGATCAGCTCAACTGGTAAAGAAAGGTCTCCAAGTACTGAATACAGGTACTCTATCGCCGCAGAAAATGCCAAGGCAGTTGGACTGCTCCTTAGGTTCCCCATGCAAGAGGTGCAAGGAAGCTGCACTGGTGGCTTCAAGTCATCCCTTGTCAGAAGGCCAGCTGGGTCTTGCACCTGGCTACTTCTCCTCTATTGGTTCTGAGGTGTAGTGGTTGAAGCTACTCACTCAGTTCCCTAGGGGAATGCTGTGGCACATGTGACTGCTGATCAGGCCTCATGCTGGACAAGTTGCAGTAGCTCCCAGGATGACTTAGCTAAGCCTACCTGAGGCTGAAAAGGGTGTGAGGCTTCTGCAGCTGCTCTCTCATCCAGCCCCCTTCTTCTGCCCAGGGGCAGAGCCCCCAGCATAGGGGTCCCCTCCAGGTGACCATATTCCAGACTTGCCCCCACATGGCCAGGCTCCAGAATACTTATGGACTCTCTCTCCACCTTCTGGGCCACCCACACCCAGGGATTAGAGCAGACACCATAAATATTCAGGCCTCACCCCTTCCCCTCTGCCCACTAAGTTCTAGAATTCTCTAGAATTCTCCAGCAGTTCTAGAGGCCGGGGGGAGACGACAGAGACTCAGTTATTGGAGCTCAGAGCTCCGCCAAATTAACTCTAAACAAATTAACCCTGGCTCCTCTGGCTACAAAGGAACCCAACTAAATGTACCTACTTTACACAGGGGATGGTACATGTTGATTGTTTAAGAATATCATGAGAGGCCTGAAAGTTTGTGAAACTACATTTTTCTAGTTACTGTACATAATCCAGACACCATGCTCGGAAGTCTGTAGAAGATGTCAGTTGATTTACATGGCTAAGGTCTCATGCACACTGCAGCTGTCAAATGCCCATTTTAAAGGTGTGTGCCTTTTATTTCTGCCCCTATGTCAGTCTATGCGTCCATACAGACATAGGCATTTAGAGGCAGGGGCATTTATGGACAGAAATCTGAACGCACCAAAATCGTGTTTAGGAGAGAAGCTTTTGTGCAGAAAAAACACCTGGTGCATCTAAACGCCCTAAATGCTAGATTTGTTTAGTACTTGGGCATTCATTCATTTGAGTGGCCACAATAAATTCCTATTCTGGTCTATGTCATCAGAACAGGAATACATGAAAAATCTTCCAATGGGGAGAAAGTGATGTTGACATTTTCTATTGAGTGTCCAGCAGCGAAATGCTCTCAGGTTTCAGACGAGGATAGCGTCAGCAAAAAGGAGCATATCTGCAGCTCTAGAATACTGGTCTCCCACAGCTGGTAAACAACTTTGGCAAGAGACTTGGCTGGTGGACTGAGAAAGTATAAGATACTTCAGAAAATAAAGGTGAATGGGGGTAAGAGGAGGTTAAATTGTGCCCTGGGTATAGGCTTTAAAGTGTTAGTTCACCTTTACCAAAAACCTACTTATGCAGATAGATAGAAACAAACTCTGCAGCTTTGACTAAAGTTGGATAATGATCTTGATATAAGTGTAGGCCATTTACGTACCTTCTGAAATCTGGCTGAAGAACTACCGGAGGTGGTATCATCCCATCCTGCCTTGTTGCTAGGATGTTGCTAAGACACTCCAGTTGTTACAGGTCACCCCCACCATTGCAGGAGTGAGCTCTTAATCCCAAGCACATGTGTGGTCCACTATCTCCTCCATCTCAGCATTGCTAAGCGCAGAGCTACTGCAACAGAGGAGAGGGAGTGCATCTAAGGGGCTTTGAATTGGTTGGGGGTGTCTTAGCAATGTCCTAACAACAAGGAAGGACAGGGTGATGCCATCTCTGGGAGTTTTTCAGCCAGGCTTCAGGAGGGACATAAATGGCCTACACCTATAGCGAGGGCATTATTTAACTTCAGGGTGATAATACTAATATCAGATGCAGCGAGGTGATGTCATCAGGTCTGGTTGAATCTCTAGGGCTCCTACAGAAACAACAGGACCTGAGGTCATCACCCCACTACATCTAACATCATTGTTACCACGTTGAACTGAGAAAGTGGCAACTTAAAGTCAAGAAATTCGTTTTTTTGTGAAATAAAGAAGCTGGATATTCATTAAACTGGATGACCCTGACCCATTCTTAGACATATAGCAATGGCGCCTCTGACGATCAGACCACTGACAGCCTTTTTTTGCAGATTGCTTTTGAACTTACCGATTTCACACACCAGCATAAGAATACCCAGGATAGGAACTCCCATGGCATGGAGAGTGACCACCTTCATCCTGCGTGGTGAAAGGTTTTTTCCACCCACGTACTTGGAAGGTTGCATGTTCCCACTCCCCAGGGTGACCACAACCTCAACAGATCATTTTTTATTCTCTTTTTATTCCTTTTGCTAAACCGTTTTGAGCCAATTATCCATTTCTGATCAGCTACATTACAAGGGCTCTCCTACCTTCATCTTTTCATTTCCGGTGGACATCCTAAGCTGCACCAAAGACCACTGACCTACATTTGACCACCACATCCTAGGTCCTATACAGCTAAACAGAACACTGCCTGCGCTAAAGGTTGTCAATGGCAGCACAGTGCCTAAGTGGATAGCACTTCTGCCAAGCAGAACTAGTGTTTGAATCACTACCTGCCTGGAGTTTCTCCCTGTGCCTGTGTGGGTTTCCTCTGGGTACTCCGGTTTCCTCCCACACTCCAAAGACATGTTGGTAGGTTAATTGACTCCGGTCTAAATTGGCCCTAGTGTGTGTTGTGTGTGTATAAATGTGAGTTAGGGACCTTAGATTGTAAGCTCCTTGAGGGCACGGACTGATATCCAATGTACAATATATGTGTAAAGCACTGCAGAAATTGACGGCACTATATACTGTAAGTACCTGTAATAAATAAATGGTTAGCCCTGTTATCCTGCAAAGCTGGTGTTTTTGGATATAGCCCGGGGGCGGCTGGTGCTCCATTTTTTTGGGAGGACAGCAGCCAGGTGGACAGAGCCAGGCCTCGGCACGCTCCTGACAGAAATCCCCATCGTTCTTCTCCCTGCTCAGGCTGCATGGCAATTCAGCCACTGCACGTCACCACCGGAGACTGCACACTCTTTGGCTGCCAAGAGCTCCCCCCGCCTCCTCCACCTCCGCTCCTCTACTCCTTCTCTCTGCTCCAACCACCGCCACACACATCACAAAACTGGGTGGGTTCAGGGCACAGTGCTCTGTGCCCCGAGCCCACCCTTTTTTTAGGCCAATTAGAGCCTCAGGCTCTAATCTTGTTCTTCAAAAAAAGAAAAAAAAAACATTTTAATCCATGCGTCCGGCGCCCCACATGTAGATTAGGGGCCGGGTGCATGGATCGAGGGCGGCCCTAATATATAGTCCTACAAAATATACTATCTTCATGCAGTTTGCATGCGCTACCAATGTTTATGTGGATTTTCTTATAATCCAAAAACTAACCAGAAATTATTATAGTATTGGTTTAAAGATGGCGCATATTATACTACATACAGAAAATGTGAATGCGGTGAAGGTAGATATCCATCCCTGTGAGCAGAGGCCGATACTACATTCCAGACCAGAGGCACACATGAGTTAACTCCACTTCTTAATCCCTACTTGAATGGTCCTTGATAGAGAAGAATGCCTATGGGCAGAGAGACCAGAGACGTTGAAAGGATGATTGACTAGCTGGCCAGGGCAGGGCCGTAAAAGACATATCATAGAGTTACAGAAACTGCTTTGCATTCACTGGCCTGGCTGGTAACACAATCTGCAGTTGTAAAATTACAATTTGCATGTTTCTGCTGCAAGCAAGAGCTCAGCTGTGCCCGGGACAGAACATGTTTTGTGGATCAGATAAAACATACACAGACAGCTGCTATAATTTCATGCACTTTTCAGGAGGTGTTTAGTGTGCAGTTTGTATACAGAGTAAACAGCTGGGATTCTTCGGAAAAATAACTTAATCACCCTGCATAACTTTTCCATTTTTTTTGCAAATTTGCATTTCGGCTTTACCTTTCAGCCACATGAACAAAGCTGTATGTTGTATAAGTATCATTAAAGCGGTAGTAAACTACCGGTGATTTTTTTTAAACCTGCAAGGCAAAGTTATAATGTGCTAGCATGAATTGCATACTAGCACATTATGTGAAACTTACCTTAGAACAGTGTTTCTCAACTCCAGTCCTCAAGGCGCACCAACAGGTCATGTTTTCAGGATTTTCCTCAGATGAATTGGCTGTGGTAGTTACTAAGGCAGTGAAACTGATCACATCACCTGTGCAAAATAATGGGAAGCCTGAAAACATGACCTTTTGGGGTACCTTGAGGACTGGAGTTGAGAAACACTGCCTTAGAATCAAGCCCTCCAGTGGCGCACTGTCATCGCTAAGAGGGCTTTCATCTTCAACTAATCTTCCTTCCAGGTTCGCGGACTCCGGCTGTTTAAGCCGTGATGATGTCACTTCCGCACATGCGTGCAGGAGCCTCCGTTAAATGGTACAGTACTCTAAAGTAACGCCCCAGATGGCTGTTCCTTCAGAGAGCACGTGTCGGTGACCTCACTGGCTGCATGTATAGTAAGTATCTCCTAAATGGTGCGTGTTTAGGAGATATTTACAGTACCTATAGGTAAGCTTACTCCCATTTTAAGGCAAGGGCTTACTAAAGGTAATGGAGTGTCACTTGAAAGTTGAAAGGAGGCTAACCGGCTGTCCCGGGACATTGTGTGAGTACAGACCCCAAAGGTATCCATGAGACTGAGTGTGTGCTAGAATCCCCCCCCCCCCCCCCTCCTGGTCCTGAGAGTCAGCCAACTGGGTGTTTGAGCTAAAAAGGAGACACTGGCTAGTGTCTTGAAGAAGCAAAGTCCAGCTAACTCTTTCTGCTAAAAAGAATGGACTTGTTTCACTCTATTCAGCCTGCTGCTTAGAGCTGCTGACAGTCTGATTCACAGTTCTTTAGGGAAGTGTCCTCGCTTGGGAATAACTAACTCGGAGTATCCTACTCATTCCCTTCTCCTACCCAAGTTCTACAATAAAGCATTAAATGCATCCCTTATACTGGTCATTGAAGCTAACGAGCAGGATATTGAGTGCACCTGACAGTGTGGAAATACGGCCTAACTGGCTGCAGGATAGTCAGAAGGAGACCCGGGCGCAATTATCAAGCAGCTCCTACGGGGGTACCGTTCCATTTTTCACGCTACAGAGATGACCATGCCCACTGTTCTGACTGCTTCTGGGGAAGACAGACATGCTCTGAGAGCGCCACCTGGTCCAGTGGTTTACACTCACACCACCGTCTGCCAAACCAGGGATTGGGCTGGGCAGCAAATACAGCAGCCGCGGCCATCAGCAGCTATCCCTGTGACTCACCGTCTGGCTCTTAAAGCAGTAGAGGGGACCCATCCGATCCAGAGGCCGGGATCCACAAGCTCTTCAGGTGAGGAAAGGCAGGGGATCATTGATGTGGGGTCCCCCAGCTTTATCCACCGCTTTGGGTCCATAGAGGAAGGGATCGCGGAGTGGGGGTCAGAAGTAGACACAGAGTGGGGCTGTGGGGTTGCCGAGAAGGAAGATTCTCCATGTTCTGACCACCCGGATGGCAATCATGAAAAAGGGCTTATCCTCGTTCAGTGTGCCAGGAATTTGGGGTTTTGTGAAGCCTATGCCAATAGGGCCCCTGATTTATCCCCTCCTCGTAACTACGCTCGGGCTCGAGCACAGAATGAGGTTTACACCCTCCTTATCAAAAAAGGAAGAGGCCGACTATGGCCCATCTGGGAAGGGTGATAGACAGAAGCTACCAAGATTCTCCCACCTACAGAGACTTGTGCAGCGTAAATTCGCCTTGGAATATGGGTATGACTACCCCTATGCTCCTAGGGAGATTATGGAGGAGATAGAGACCAAAAGAGATGCATGCTGTGAAGAAGCAGTTTGGAACTTCATGTTCATTCCAAAGCCCTACCGCAACAAGTCTGAACTTTCACTCTGGGAAGGGTTTCTTGCAGTCAAAAAGAATTGGAGTCTTGGCAGATCAGTTCATATTGACAGTGTGGTAATTAAACGGCCAGGAAAGAAAAATGTTGAACGGTCCAGCAACATCTGGGTTCCTGATGGGAAGAGGGTTCAGATCCCTCATCCAGAATTTTACTGCTGAACCATGTTTAAGTATTTCTGTCCACTCTGTTCAAGTCAAGGGGCTGTTATGCCTGAAAAGTAGTCTGTTTGTAGATCACTTGTTCAAGTTTGATGTTGTTGCTGGGGGCAATGCCCCATTTCCAATCCCCTTTCCCTTCTATCCTTGCAAAACAAAGAAAGGGTATCTGGGATTTGCTCTACAACCTGGAGAAAGGGACTTCTGTTAAAGAGGACTTCTCCTGTCTCAACAAATGGACACTTTGCAAAGATCTTTGGGCCAGTGAGCCACTTTTGATGCAACGTCAAGTCAGTTGCTTAACACCATCTACAAGTAATAAGCCGAAGCAGGGACTTCCTCCTGTTACAAGCTCTTTCTGTTGTTCTTACAAATGTAGTGCTGGGGTTAAAAGAACCTCAGAACCCAGGTACTCAAAGGGACTTTGTACTATTGCATTATTTGCTAAAAGGTTAACGTCACTTTTGAAACATGCCTAGCCAGGTAGATTGGTAGGATGTTGTTTGTCTGTGTTTGCAGGTATACAAAGAGACAACGTGTGAAGAGTTGCCCTTAGGGGGCAGGATCCACAAAGATGTCTCCACGAAATGTTAGTGGTAGATGCATGTCTGGTGGTAAGATCGACTCTGAGGAGAGGATGTTCCCACTATTAGTTACTCAGGATGTGCAGATTTCATGCTTGAGTATTTTCTTTTTTCCTTTGCAGGACTGCAAGGAGTCTCCAGGTCTCAGCTGAGGCATTTCACTGTGTATATGGGACTATACTATATTGCGTAGCATAGTTAGTCAGGTTGTATTTGGTTATGTTTACCCCCTCCTCCAACTATCTTTATGTTTGGCGGGTGGTACACTAACAAAGTGCATTTGGTATAGTCCTACCTAAAATGTGAATATTTTGTACAACAGATATATTTGTATATACTGACCACATATGGGGTATGCCCCATGCCCTGTTCATTTGTTATTTCCCTCTCTCCCCCCTTCCAAATTTGTGGAATACTCCATTTAGATTGTTCTGTAAATTTTTGTAGGGGCGGCTGCCCAGAGCCAATGTGGACATGGCTCATTTTTGGTCGGGGGGGGGGGGGTGGATGTAGCGCCCTCCTAGGTAGGTGCTAAATAGTGTATATAGTTTTTGGCTTTCTCTGCTTAACAGAGAAGCAAACAGGCAAACTTATCAGAAAGCATTGATTCTGAGTAAGGTCTGCTCGGTGGGCTCTGGTGCTGATTCATGTGGTCTGGAGAGTTTTACACTGTCCATTGGTGTTGGCTCATATTGGACAGTGAGGGGAAAACCCAGCCAGTGACAGCATGTATATGGATACAGTTCTGACCAATTAACAGGGGAGGTGCCCCACTGCATTTTGGGTGAATACATTAATATAAAAGGAGAACATGGGCTCAAGGTGAGAGTTCCGGCCCACACAGACCTCAGGGGTGGGGGTCTGTGAAACATCTCCTGGCTGCTAGGCCTGAAGCCTATCCAGGAGTTTACCAGTTGCTAGGCCTGTCTGAGGCCTATCCGGATGCTGAAGCTACAAACCCAGAGTTCTCTGTAAGCTGACTGAGGGTGGATGTTCATGGATCCTGCCTGGTATCACTGGTATGTAGTGGCGCCTGGAAGTTGGAAGGAGGCTACCAGCTGTCCCGGGACATTGTGCGAGTACAGACTCCCAAATGGATCCTTGAGACTGAGTGTGTGCTAGACCCCCCCCCCCCTTCCTGGTCCTGAGAGTCAGCCAACTGTGTGTGTGAGCTAAAAAGGAGACACTGGCTAGTGTCTTGAAGAAGCAAAGTCCAGCTAACTCTTTCTGCTAAAAAGAAGGGACTTGTTTCACTCTATTCAGCCTGCTGCTTAGAGCTGCTGACAGTCTGCTTCACAGTTCTTTAGGGAAGTGTCCTCACTTGGGAATAACTAACTCGGAGTATCCTACTCATTCCCTTCTCCTACCCAAGTTCTGCAATAAAGCATTAAAATTCATCCCCTGGGCTGGTCATTGAAGTTAACAAGTAGAATAGTGAGTGCACTTGACAGTGTGGAAATACCGCCTAACTGGCTGCAGGATTGTCAGAGGAAGACCCGGGCACAATTATCAAGCAGCTCCTACGGGGGTACCGCTACATGAACAAATAGCTTCAAAGCCTAATAGAAGCTTCCATATTTATTACAGTAGTACAGGCAGGCTGCATAGACAGCATTAAAGTGGAACTTCACTCTCTCAATCAACATTAACTATTTTTAATCCTTATGCTACTAGCATTAGTAAATAGATAGGAAAGTATATTGTATTTACTTGTTTTTAACTTTATTTTATCCATTTCTTCAGTCACTTCCTGGTTTCTAGGCCTAGGCAAATTATGTCATACATCCCAGGAGTCTTCGAGAGGGGAGGAGGGGCTTTTTCAGTTAAGCACACCCTCTTGACTGCATGCCTAAGCTAAGGGCAGATGAATTCCAGGAAGTAAATGCTACACAAATCATTTGGCCTTATTCCAGATGATTACTGCTAGAAATGCTAGTGTTTTTTAAAGTGATTTCTCAGCAAAATATAGCATGGAGACATGGATGGATGGGTGAGCTTGCTTTGAATACTAAAAATTCATCAAATTGTGTTTTTGTTTTGTGGTGTTCAGATACAGTGTAGATCTGCTTTAAATATGCTTGTCTTTTTTGTGTTGCAGCATAGGTTAAATGACCCATGCCAGAGATTCTGAAAGGATTGGGCCACCAAGAACAGCCATAGATTATTGCCAACATCCCTTGTAGTACAGAATTTGCAAACAAGTTCCCCCCAATACAGTGGGACTTTAGGGGCAACACATTAGATAAACCAAAATAATATTCTATAATACATAGTTTTTATTTAAATACATAGATAAAAAAAAATCAGTGTATACATCACAGTGTTAAAACATGACATAACACAATGAAGAAATTGCTGATGTGGAGATCAATGTTGTATTTTTAGATTTTTTCTCTTATGTCCGACGCGCTTCAGTAAAAACTTTTATCCCCTTTTCAGGGACATTTTTAACCAGTTCCCACCCGGCCACTGTATATATAGGGCCGGGTGGGAGCTTCCCCATTCTGACAGGACGTGTACTTATGTCCTGCAGAACGGGTGCTCGCGGCGCGACCACGCGGCGTGCTGCGGCTGGAGCCTGTGATCATAATGATCGGGATATGGGCTCAGTGATTGGCCCTCCCGATCATGTGACAGCTGTGTCCAATCACAGCCGTCACATTGTAAACAGAGGCAAACGTCTCTGTGTCAGTTCTCCCCCCGCCGAGCTCAGTGAGAGCTCAGTGCGGGGGAGGGGGGGGGAGCTGCAGCTATGTGACAGCTCTCTGCATGATGATGATTTCATTCAGAGAGCTCTCACAGATTGCCCCCCACACAGTGCACCAAGTACCACTGATACCCCTGTCCCCATACACATCAGTGTCCCCATAAAACAGTCCCTAAAACATCTGTATGTCCCCATAACATCTATCATAGTCCCCAAAACATCTGTCTGTCCCCGTCACATCTGTCACAGTGCACAAAACATCTGTCTGTCCCCATCACATCTGTCACCATACACAAAACATCTATCTGTCCCCATCACATCTGTCACAGTCCCCAAAACATCTGTCTGTCCGCCTTTACCAAATAAACCCCAATTTGGGTTATTTTTACCAAAGAAATGTAGCAGTATCATTTTTGGTCAAAATTTGTGAAGAGAAATGACTTATTTGCAAAATTTTATAACAGAAACGAAGAAAAATGCATTGTTTTTGAAAATTTTCAGTCTTTTTTAATTCGTAGCGCAAAAAATAAAAAACCCAGAGGTGATTAAATACCACCAAAAGAAAGCTCTATTTGTATGAAAAAAGTTTCATTTAGGTGCAGTGTCGAATGACCGCGCAATTGTCATTCAAACTGCAACAGCGCTGAAAGATGAAAATTGGTCCAGGAAGGAAGGGGGTTTAAGTGCCCAGTATTGAAGTGGTTAAGGAGAATATCATAAGATCAAGCATTAGAGCCATCAGCACAAAGACCATCATGTATATGAACACAAAGGGGTTTATTTACTAAAGGCAAGTCCACTTTGCTCCACAAGTGCACTTGGAAGTGCAGTCACTGTAGATCTGAGGGGGACATGCAAGGAAAATAAAAAACAGCATTTTTGCTTGCACATGATTGGATGATAAAATCAGCAGCGCTTCCCCTCTTTCAGATCTTCCCCTAAGATCTATAGCGGCAGCACTTCCAAGTGCACTTGTGGAGCAAAGTGGATTTGCCTTTAGTAAATAAACCCCAAACTGTTCATCTGTCAGAGTTGGAAAGATCCCCCACATTCACTCCCAATTAAAGGAATTCTGAGGCCCCAGATGTTCCATACAAGGATCCAAGATATGACCCCCACACAACATGCAAAGATATTATAGGAAGTAAAAATGAAACCGAGGTATTTGGAAAAGGAGGCAGTGGTGGATCTTATTCCTCCAAAACACATCCAGAAGCATGGCTATCCATCACCGCCATTTGGTTATGTTATGTCATGCATTAACACGGTGATGTATACACTGATGTTTTTATCTATGTATTTAAATAAAAACTATGTATTTTAGAATATTATTTTGGTTTATCTAAAGCAGTGTTTTTCAACTCCAGTCCTCAAGGCACACCAACAGGTCATGTTTTCAGGATTTCCCTCAGATGAAACAGCTGTGGTAATTACTAAGGCAGTGAAACTGATCAAATCACCTGTGCAAACTCATGGAAATCCTGAAAACATGACCTGTTGGTGTGCCTTGAGGACTGGAGTTGAAAAACACTGATCTAAAGTGTTGCCGCTAAAGTCCCACTGTACTGGGGGGTACTTGTTGGCAAATTCCATGCTAGAGATTCTGACTGCTGTTTAACACAGAACACGAAGACTGGGTTTCCAGTAGGGACGAGCACAGGTTTGATCCAAATTAAGGTTCTGATTGAGCCTGGAATCAAGCTGTCACTCCCATGAAATCAGCTGCAGCCAGGGCATTCCCCACCCAAAGCCACACATAGCAAAAGATTTCATGACATCATTGACTTAAAGTAGTTGTAAACCCTCACATACAGTATACCCAGGGAAGGGACTATCCTCAGATGATACAAAGAGATGAAACAAATCCTCCTACATAAGTTGTACCTGTCTATCTGCAGTCTTCTCTTCTCTACACCTGTTCAAATTGCTGAATTTATAAGCTTGTCTGACTCTGAGAGTTCAGAAAAAAGAGGGCAGAGAGCTGAAGTTACACTCTGCAGTACTCAGTGAGGAGAGCTCTGAGAGCTGATTGGAGGGAAGAGATATGGCCCCTTCACACAGCACACAGGAACAGAGGTGAGGCTATCAATCTAATGGAGGTCCCTCCCCTGTCACCATTTTTCTCTTGGTGTCAGGAAAAATGGTAAGAAGTGACTCATGCTGATATCAGAGGAATGAAGCAGCAGACAGAAATAACACTTATTGCTTTAATTGAGATAAGTACACAGTATAGAGGGATATGCTGTGTTCATATTTCATGTCTGAGGTTTACAACCACTTTAATATGACCGCATGGAGGGTTAGGGAATGCCCCTGTGGGATGACGGATGACATGGCTGTGGCTGATTGGGCACTGATTTTAAGAGAGTGAAAGCCTGGTTCCGGGTTCAGTCCAAATCTAAGTTCAGACCAAATTAGGGTTGCACCGATACTGGTATTGGTATCAGTGCTATTACTAAGCATTTGCACAAGTATCGGTACTCATGCAAATGCTCCAATATCTGAAACAGATACTTGCAGGCACAGTTCTTTAATCTGTCAGCGGGATTCCCCCACTGACAGCTGAAATGTAAAAAAAAAAAAAGCAGGCAATTATCGCAGGCCACCGCGTCCTTAACAACCGATGACTCATTCAGCTGTCAGTGGGGTTCCTCTGTTGACAGCTGAAATGTAAATGAAGTCCTGGCAATTGGAGCTGTCAAAGAAAAAAAACAGCTGGGCAATGTTTATCAACAACATTGCTCAGCCGATGAAACAGATAGGCCCCAGGCAGTTTAAGTCATAAAGTGCTAGTATGCATCGCATACTAGCACATTATGACAGACCTACCTGAATTCGAAGCCCTCCAGTGGCGCGCATGCGCATGGGATTTGCTGTTTATGGCAGAGCTCTGAAGGAACAGCATGGGTATGCTGCTCCTTCAGTGTGCATGTGTCAGTGATGTTACCGGCTGCATCTAAACTAAATATCTCCTAAACAATGCACGTTTAGGATATGGTTATAGTACCTATAGGTAAAAATCATACATGGGAGTTTACTCCCACATTAAAGGATATAAAACACATTTTATGTGTTCCAAATACCTTTGCAAACCCTGATATTACCTTGTAAAGGTAGCAGTGACATCATCACTGTGTTGTGCATAGCCTGTACAGTGAGCAGAGCTGTGGGAGGGGCCTAACAAGTCAGCCCACTACACGCTGCTTGTAGAAAACGACAGCAGGGGGCGGAGACAAGACCAGTCACCCTGCACAAGGAGGGAGAGCAGCAGTGAGCGGTCTTTATTATAGGAAGCTCCTGCACAGAGGCAACATTTCACACTGAATTACTGCACAGATCTGGAAGAAATAGACAAAACACACCTAGATTCAACTAAGAATACACATGATGAATGTATTTAGAAAATATTTGCTTATCTTGGATTTCCACCTCACAATAAACCCGTGCTTAGCCCGTGTAATGGTAGAATTGCTTGTCTTAAAGTGGTTGTCAAGGAAAAAAAAACAAAAAACACCTGCAAGACAAAGGCATAATGAGCTAGTATGCATCTCATACTAGCTCATTATGAAATACTAAACGCTGTTGCAATGGTCCCCGAGCACTGCTGTGATGGGCGTTATGTTGACTGTGTCTTCTTCACAGACTCCAGCGTTGTGATTGGCCGGAGCCGCGCTGACGTCTCTCCCGCGCATGCGCATGGGAGCCATCATTTACGGCACACTTAGTGAAAAAACGGGCCAGTCAGGCTGTTTCTTCACTGCACATGTGCCAATGACGTTGGCACATGCATCTACACTGTATATCTCCTAAAGGAGATATGCCTGGTACCTACAGGTAAACCTTATTATAGGCTGTAGGTTAAAGTGGTTGTCAAGAGTTGACAACCACTTTAAGTCAGTCTTAGAGAAGTGGCGCTAAACCTTTTCAAGGCAAAGGCTTTACAATTGACCACAACATTTTTCAAGTCCTTATTTATGTTTTGAACTAATTTTAAAAATTGACATCATAATTTTAATGTTTGCTCAATAAATCATTAAGGCTGCCCCTCCCCTCTTTATTTGTACATAATAAGTTTGCAATGCTAATCAAACTGCTTCATTTTTTTACTGCAAACTCTGTGAGGGTCATTTACTAAGATTCCCGGCAAGTAGAGGCGCTGTCCATTTAATAGCGCCCAATTAAAGCCAATTAGGAAACTGGGCAACATGCAAATGGAACAGCGCGCTATTGCTGGCGAACGTGCCTGTCAGACCGCATATGCGGGAGTTGTGGAAGTCAATGGGGCTCGAACCTGCAAAATTCAAAGTCCTCATTGAAGGCTTGCATGCAAGTTATTTGCCATAAAAAGTGTATGGGGACCCGGGTACTGCCCTGAGGGACATGTATCAATTAAAGAAAAAGTTTTTAAAACAATCGTTTTTAAAGGAACAGTGATTTTAATGATCGTTAAAGTGAAACAATAAAAATGAAAAATTCCACTTCCAAGACCGCCCGCCCTCATGACAGTTTGAAGTGGAATAGCAGATAGCTACCATAACCTCGGTATCTTTTTTTAGTGCCGGCGATTCTGCACATGATAAAAGTGGTCTCAGCGGCGCATACGCCACGAGATCACTTTTATCAGCGGCGGGATGGGTGCCCCCCGCCGGTTTCCGGTCATCTCCGCCGCTTACTGGCGGAGATGATCGTGTCTGTTCCCCCCAGTGTCTGTGAGCTGAGTGAGCGCCTGAAGCCATTCACCCGGCTCCGTAACATGGCAGGGTGGAAGCGACGTCACAAGTCACTTCCGCCCAATGGTCTCAAAGGGCCCATTTTTTTTTGCACAGCCATTTTTTTTTTTTTGCATTTTACTGTAAATATGAGATGTGAGGTCTTTTTGACCCCAGATCTCATATTTAAGAGATCCTGGCGTGCTTTTTTCTATTAGAAGGAATGTTTACTTTTTTTGTAATAGGACTAAAAGTGATATTTTTTTTTCTTAAAAGAACAATCTAAAAATAAAAATTAAAAAGTAAAATAAATAATTAAAAAAAAAAAAATTTAAAGCGCCCCGTCCCCGTGAGCTTGCTCGCAGAAGCGAACACATACGTAAGTCCCACCCACGTATGAAAACGGTGTTCAAACCACACATGTGAGGTATTGCTGCGATCGTTGGAGTGAGAACAATAATTCTAGCACTAGACCTCCTCTGTAACTTAAAACTACTAACCTGTAGAATTTTTTAAATGTCGACAATGGAGATTTTTATGTTGCAAAGTTTGTCGCCATTCTGCGAACAGACGCAATTTTGAAGCATGACATGTTGGGTATCATTTTACTCGGCATAACATTACCTTTCACAATATGGAAAAAAATTGGCCTAACTTTACTGTTGTCTTATTTTTTAACTCATAAAACGGAACTTTTAAAAAAAAATCACGCTTGTAAGACCGCTGCGCAAATACGGTGTGATGTAAAGTTTTGCAATGGCCGCCGATGTGCACTAGTGGGGCTGCACTGATGGGCACTGATAAGCTGCACTGATGGGCACTGATGATGTGGCACTTATTAGGGGACAACGATGAGGAAGCACTAATATGCTGAGCAGTGATAAGTGGCACTGGTGGGCACTGATAGGTGGCACTGGTGGGCACTGATAGGTGGCACTGGTGGGCACTGATGGGCAGCACTGGTGGGCACTGATAGGTGTCACAGATAGACGGCACTGATGGGCACCGATGGGCGGTGCTGGTGGGCACTGATGGGCATTGGTGGGCAGCACTGATAGGCAATCATGGGAAGCACTGATAGGCATTGTTGGGCAGCACTGATGAGCAGGCACTGATTGGCATCACTTATGGGCACGGATTGGTGGCACTTATGGGCACTGAATGGTGGCACTTATGGGCACTGAATGGTGGCAATTATGGGCACTGCTGGGGCTTTTCTGTAATCAGGGCACTGATGATCAGTGCCCTGATTACATGCCCAGGTCTTCTCTGAGTGGAGATGCCGTTGATCGGCACTCCTCCCCACACACTCTGTCAGTGTGAGGCAAGGAGCGCCGATTACCGGCACTTCCTTGTTTACATGTGACCGGCCGTGATTGGACACAGCCGATCACATGTACGAAGAGCCGCGGCCGCTAGGACACGCACCCCCGCAGGTCCGCAATAGCGCGCGTTCAGGGCGACTTCATATGAGGGTGGGCGGGCGAACGAGACAGTGGTTAAATATCGTGCCTGGGGGGTCCCCTTTGTCTACCTGTAAAGTGGCGCATCTGTGCGATCAATAGAACATGCCGCAGCAATAATGTCATTTCTAAAGGAAAAAAATCTAATTTAACCACTTCAATACTGGGCACTTAAACCCCCTTCCTTCCCGGACCAATTTTCAGCTTTCAGCGCTGTTGCAGTTTGAATGACAATTGCGCGGTCATGCGACACTGTACCCATATGAAATTTTTATCATTTTTTTCACACAAACAGAGCTTTCTTTTGGTGGTATTTAATCACCCCTGGGTTTTTTATTTTTTGCGCTATAAATTAAAAAAAGACAAAAAAATTTCAAAAACAATGCATTTTTCTGCGTTTCTGTTATAAAATTTTGCAAATAAGTAATTTCTCTTGATAAATTTTGACCAAAAATCATACTGCTACATTTCTTTGGTAAAAATAACCCAAATTGGAGTTTATTTGGTGTTGGCGGACAGACAGATGTGACGGGGACTGTGACAGATGTGACGGTGACATACAGATGTTTTGTGTATGGTGACAGATGTTTGAGGACTGTGACAGACGTTTGGGGACTGTGACAGATGTTTGGGGACTGTGACAGATGTTGTGTATGGTGACAGATGTTTTGGGGTCATACAGATGTTTTGGGGACTGTTTCATGGGGTGACAGTGTGACATGTATGTGGACAGGGGTATCAGTGTGCTTGGTGCACTGTGTGGGGGGCGATCTGTGACAGCTTTCTGCATGAAATCCTCATCATGCAGAAAGCTGTCACAGAGCTGCAGCTCCCCCCGTTCCCCCCCCCCCCCCCGCACTGAGCTCTCACTGAGCTCGGCGGGGGAGAACTGTCACAGAGACGCTCATCTCTGTTGACAATGTGACGGCTGTGATTGGACACAGCCATCACATGATCGGGAGGGCCAGTCACTGCGCCCGTATCCCGATCTCCGCTCAGCTGGATCCTGTGATCATAATGATCACAGGATCCAGCAGCAGCGCGGCGCGTGCCCGCGCTGCGAGCCCCCGTTCTGCAGGATGTATATATACGTCCTGTCAGAACGGGGAAGCTCCCACCCGGCCGTATATGTGCAGTGGCCGGGTGGGAGGTGGTTAAACTTGCTCACGGCTGTAATGTATTGCCAGCTGCAAATTCCAAAGTCCTCATTGAAGGCTTGTATGCAAGTTCTTTGCCATAAAAAGTATATGGGGACCCGGGTACTGTCCTAAGGGACATTAGAGGTGCACATCTTCACTGGTCTCACGATTCGATTAGATCACGATTATAATGTCAGCATTTCGCTACGATTTGATTCCACGATGCATCACGATTACTGCGTATAATTTTCATTCAAAAAATTCAAGCAGTCAGAAGAACTCCATTTTTTTTTATTTTATCTGTTCTTAAAAAAAAGACAACACTCCCTGCATGTAGCAAAATCTAAACACAGCAGATAACTTAAAGAGGAGCCCCAAACTCCCCTCAAAATACATCAGAAGAGGGTCAGAGAATGCAGACATGATACAGGAGATGGTCAGAGACTGCAGACATGATACAGGAGATGGTCAGAGACTGCAGACATGATACAGGAGATGGTCAGAGACTGCAGACATGATACAAGAGATGGTCAGAGACTGCAGACATACTGCACGAAATGGTCAGAGACTGCAGACCTACTACCAGAGATGGTCAGAGACTGCAGATATGCTACCAGAGATGGTTAGAGACTGTAGACATAGTACAAGAGAGGGTCAGAGACTGCAGACATGCTACAAGAGAAGGTCAGAGACTGCAGACATACTACAAGAGAGGGTCAGAGACTGCAGACATACTACCAGAGACAGTCAGAGACTGCAGACCTACTACCAGAGATGGTCAGAGACTGCAGACATACTACCAGAGATGGTCAGAGACTCCTACCTACTAGCAGAGATGGTCAGAGACTGCAGACCTACTACCAGAGATGGCCAGAGACTGCAGAGCTACTACCAGAGATGGTCAGAGACTGCAGACATACTACAAGAGAGGGTCAGAGACTGCAGACATACTACCAGAGACGGTCAGAGACTGCAGACCTACTACCAGAGATGGTCAGAGACTACAGACATACTACCAGAGATGGTCAGAGACTCCTACCTACTACCAGAGATGGTCAGAAACTGCAGACCTACTACCAGAGATGGTCAGAGACTGCAGAGCTACTACCAGAGATGGCCAGAGACTGCAGACATACTACCAGAGATGGTCAGAGACTGCAGACATACTACAAGAGAGGGTCAGAGACTGCAGACATACTACCAGAGACGGTCAAAAACTGTAGACCTACTACCAGAGATGGTCAGAGACTGCAGACATACTAGCAGAGATGGTTAGAGACTCCTACCTACTACCATAGATGGTCAGAGACTGCAGACCTACTGCCAGAGATGGTCAGAGACTGCAGACCTATTACCAGAGATGGTCAGAGACTGCAGACCTACTACCAGAGATGGTCAGAGACTGCAGACATAATACCAGAGATGGCAAGAGACTGCAGACATACTACCAGAGAGGATCAGAGACTGCAGACATGCTACAAGGGGGGGTCAGAGAATGCAGAGATAGTACAGGAGTTGGTCAGAGACTGCAGACATAATACAGGAGACGGTCAGAGAATGCAGTGATGCTACAGGAGACGGTCAGCAGGTATTAGAGTTGAGCGAACTTCTGGAAGTCCGGGTTCTGCTGGTTCGGCGGAACTTCGGGACAAAGTCCGGGTTCGGGTCCGGACAGAACCCGAACTTTGTCCCGGACCCCGAACCCCATTGAAATCAATGGGGACCCGAACTTTTAGGCACAAAAATGGCTGTAAAAAAGTCCTGGAAAGTCCTAGAGGTCTGCAAAAGGAAGGAAATTGGGGTAAGGGTGGGACAAGTGCCCTACAAAGACATGAGGACAGGGAAATAACTAAAAGCATTTTTAAAAAAATAAAAACATAAAAAAATAAAAAATGGAGGTGGATGTGGACCATCTTCAAACTGGGTCTGAAAAGTATTAATTAACAGTAGAAGCCATATAACTGTTCTAAAATCATCTTCAAACTGTGTCAAAAAGTATAAATAAGCCGGGAGAACCCATATCACTGTTCTGCAAACATCTGGAAACTGTGTGTAACACTTTAACTAAAACCGGGAGAACCCATACTACTGTTCTGCAAACATCTGGAAACTGTGTGTGTCACTTTAACTAAAACCGGGACAAACTGAACTACTGTTCTGCAAACATCTGGACACTGTGTGTGCCACTTTAACTAAAATGGGACAAACTGAACTACTGTTCTGAAAACATCTGGAAACTGTGTGTGTCACTTTAACTCAAACCGGGACAAACTGAACTACTGTTCTGCAAACATCTGGAAACTGTGTGTGTCACTTTAACTAAAACCGGGACAAACTGAACTACTGTTCTGCAAACATCTGGAAACTGTGTGTGTCACTTTAGCAAAA
>BLSH010419824.1:239857-251220 GCA_018402905.1 Glandirana rugosa
TAGTGACTAGTATTCGTCTCGGACTCGAAATGTGTATATAGTTACGACTCCGTAAAAAAGTAAACATTTTTCACACATAAGGATTACTTGTCCACACTCGTGAACTCCGGTTGAGTTCTCTGTTTTAGTTAATCACTACCCACACAGGAAATAACCCATCCACCTTCACACGATTGGGCCTCAAGTGCTCACACCTGTTCATTAGGAATACACACTTTTTACAAATGAAAAAATGCCTCAGCATTGATATATGTGTAAAGCTCAGGCTCTGCTTATGATCAGTGATCATAAGCATACATTAATATATGTGTGTAGCATCACTCCAGACTTATACATCTATATCTGGGCCAAAATACCCCAGTTCTAGATTTGGTAAAAACCCACACTTGCTTGATTTATAATGTGATTTCTTGGGGTTCCATTATATGAAACCCATCAAAAATGCTAGCACTGGTGAAAAAGAAACTTTAACACCATTACATACAAACCTCTTGCCAGGTAGCAGGACTGGGATGCGAACTCAGAACCACTGTACAGGCACATGTTTTTAGTTTGCATCTCTGTAGTATAAAACAGTCCTAAGTCCCAGGGGTGCAAGAAGTTAATCAATGCAGATGTAATGTGGAAGGCCAGGGAGCCAATGAACAACCTGTTTTGTGGATGGGTGGGGGTGCAGATGTGAGTTTCTGAAAGGGGGTGCAAAGCTGGGTTGTGGATGGGTGGGGGTGCAGATGTGAGTTTCTGAAAGGGGGTGCAAAGCTGGGCTGTGGATGGGTGGGGGTGCAGATGTGAGTTTCTGAAAGGGGGTGCAAAGCTGGGTTGTGGATGGGTGGGGGTGCTGAGGTGATTTGGGTACAGGGGGTGCAAAGATGGGTTGTTGATGGGTGGGGATGCTGAGGTGAGTTGCGTACAGGGGGTGCAAAGATGTGTTGTGAATAGGTGGGGGTGCTGAGGTGATTTGCAGATAGGGGGTGCAGAGATGATTTGCAGACGGGGTACATATGTGAGTTGTGGAAAGGGGGTGCCGAGGTGGGTAGTGGATGTAGCAAAGACAAAAGAATAATGGCGCACTGGCCTAGCGCATTATCTTCAGATAAAAACTGGTAAAAAGCTGTGAAATAGAGCTTATTAAGCATTTGTGGAGTCCTTCCAATGCATGGCCATGTGCTGCACAGCTGGTTCTCTCACAAACAAGGCTACCGCATTTCGAGGTTTCCACCTCTTCTTCAGAGCTCTGAAGAGAGGTGGGTTGTGGATGGGTGGGTGTGCAGATGTGAGTTGTGGACAGGGGTGCAAAGGTATATTGTGGACAGGAGTGCAGAAATACGTTGCGGATGAGGGTGCAGAGGTGAGTTTTGGACGGGGTGCAGAAGTGAGCTGTGAACAGTTTTGGACAAGGGTGCCGAAGTAGAGATGAGTTCCTGCACCTTTTCTCTGAGAAAAAGAGCTATATATATATATATATATATATATACATAAACGTGCGTCTGAGCTTTGGGGTGCACACCCTAATGCAATAGGCTGCGCACACCTATATGCGGTGTCAAGTCGCCCACCTGAGCCGCAGGCAAGCGGCTTTACAGAGGCGCGAGCGGGCGGCTCACAGAAGAAGGTAGCTGAGAGAGAGGGGGGCGGGCAAGCAGAGATGACATCCGCCGTTGCGGCCGCACTGTCTCTCTCTCCACAGCCCTGAGCGCCGGGGGGGAAGGGAGGCTGTCATAGCCGCCGACTCCCGTGGCGGGGTGGGGGGAGGGTTCTGTACTGGCTGCATACTGTGAGGAATTCCACTGGGGGGCACCTGTGATGGAAGGAGGAACACTGCTGGGGGGCACCTGTGATGGAAGGAGGAACTCTGCTGGGGGGCACCTGTGATGGAAGGAGGAACTCTGCTGGGAGCACCTGTGATGTAAGGAGAGACTCCACTGGGGGCACCTGATGGAAGGAGGGAATCCGCTGGGGACACCTGATGGAAGGAGGGAATCCGCTGGGGACACCTGTGATGGAAGGAGGGACTGCACTGGTGGCACCTGATGAAAGGAGGGACTCCGCTGGGGGACACCTGTGATGGAAGGAGGGACTCCACTGGTGGCACCTGATGGAAGGAGGGACTCCACTGGGGACACCTGTGATGGAAGGAGGGACTCCGCTGGGGGACACCTGTGATGGAAGAAGGGACTCCGCTGGGGGACACCTGTGATGGAAGGAGGGACTCCGCTGGGGACACCCGATGGCATCTGGTAGCAGGCAACAGTGGCAAGTGACATTCTCAGGGCTCCCACTGACTCTGCATTATGGTGAGTTGAACTATTTCATTTCATATTACAATGTAATAATAGAAATAATGCGCTTGATTCATCCTGACACCATAACAACCATGGTGCCGGGATGATTGAAGCGCCAACACCAGGTGATTGGAGTATCTTTATCTGCTGATTGTTAAACTTTCTGGAATACACATATTGTATTGTGGTGTAGGATCTGGGCCTGCTGTCCCTCCATCCTGACTTCTTTCCTTCCTTCTCTTCTCTTTCCTTCCCTCCCTCCCTATCTCTTTCTTTCCTCCTTCCTCCATCCCTCGTTCACCTCAGACGTGAGCCACACCCACAAAACCACGCCCCTTTAAACCACGCCCACAATTTTGTTTAGACCACACCCGTTTCGCACACCGCATTTCTTTGGGCTGGAGCCCCTGGTCTTTTTCCCACCTAGCAACGCCCCTGGCTGAGGAGAAGCTGTTGGTGACCCTTGAGGGAACCCCCTGCCGGGGAGGGGTGATACCTTGGCCAGCAGGCTCAGGATAGCTGGCCTGGAAGGATCCCACCACAGGAGGCAGTTAAAGGAAAACCTTCAGATGAGGCGGCTGGACAGAGCAAAGACAAATAGTGAGTAGAGATCAGCACTGAGCAGGGATAACACAAGGGGAGAGACTGTCAGCTGTAACAGTGCTCTCTGAAGACAGCAGTGGGCTTAGCCTTCATCTTTGTCCTGGGGAATCTCCAAGGAAGTGTGCCAGCTGGGCTGGACTTGGGCAGAAAGTCAGTCAGGAGGACCGAGAGGAAGATCAGCCAAGTGTGGCTGGTGGCAGCCAGGTGGGCTAGCATTTGCTGCAAGCAAGTGGAGCTGGGATCAGTGGCAGCAGTGGCTGGCTCTCCAGCCGAGGAGGGGGGGGGGCGCAAACATTTGTAAATAGGAAGGAATTGTCTTTTTTGTTCATACTTCTGGACATTTTTCAAGTTGGGCATCCCATAAGTCCCTGCCTCATCCAAAGGATCATCCCCTAATAAAACATTAAATCAAGCCAAGGACTGATGTCTGTGATGGAGTGCATGAAGAAAATTCTGTGTGACTGGCTGTGTAGCAGTGTGGACGCGGGACACTAGCAACTCCTACGGGGGTAGTGCTACATTTACATGTACTCTGATAATAGCAGCATGGCATTTCTCAGGGCAGGTTTCTTGTTAGTGACAACAGTGTACCATACAACAAACAAAGGGGAGAGGGCACCACCATCTAAGTGCAGATATATATATATATATTTTTTGCAAATTCTTTATTTAAGATGTCCAGCATTCATAGGATAACAAGATGCTAAAAGAACACTTACACAGTGCAATATAAAGGCATACTATGATCATAATACAGATAAACAAACCAGTACATAAAACCACAAAGATGTCCAGACAGAGAATTGGTCAGAGGAGAGATGAATGGAGGGCTTATTGCTTAAAAATGTCATGGCTGTAGATGAAATATTGCACCCTCTTTCCATTCTAAAACGGTTTGTGTGGGAGGGGTTTTCAGATACATTTTTGGAGGGCGCAGTCATGCATTACCTTGCCCAGTACATAGTTTTGCTTGCTTCATGGAAGTTCGTCCGGCTTTGCGTGGGCCATTATTGCTACATAGGGTTGAGTCATCTTTGTCCCGTTACCAATTCGTGGTAGTGTTTAAACAATACTTGGGCAGGATGGTCTATGCAGTAGCAGACTATGGTTCTCATTCCTTCCAGATTTGGGGTGGGTATAAAAAAGCAGCCAAGCCAGGGCTAGGCAAGGAGAGGACTCATTCATGAGAATTGGGAATCCCCCAGGTTCGGTCTTATTGTTTGTCCTCATTTGGTGGAAATATGAACACTCTTTCATAAAGAGGAGGTTGGGGTACATGATGGTGGTTTTGTTCCTATGCACAGATTAATTGTAGACTGTTAATTTTTCTTTTGCATGTCTGTTTCCAAACATCGTAGTAGTCTGGTCAGAAATAGTTCCCAGGTTGAAGTGGCAAACAGTTATTGATTTAGCAATTTTAAATAAATCCCAAATCTAAATTAATATAGCAGTCTGCCTAATAGGTGGTATTGCAGTTCCTCACTGTCTCGTGGAAATCGCTTCAGCCAATTTTCACGACTGTGAGTTCATTGAAATGAAGTAGGCCTCAAGGTCTTTAACCACTTCCTTACTGGGCACTTAAACCCCCCTCCTGCCCAGACCAATTTTCAGGTTTCAGCGCTGTCGCATTTTGAATGACAATTGCGCGGTCGTGCGACGTTGTACCCAAATAAAATTGATGTCCTTTTTTCCCCACAAATAGAGCTTTCTTTTGGTGGTATTTGATCACCTCTGCGGTTTTTATTTTTTGCGCTATGAACAAAACCAAGAGCGACAATTTTGAAAAAAAAACAATATTTTTTACTTTTTGCTCTAATAAATATCCAGAAATAAAAAAAAAAAAAAATTATTTATTGGGTTTGGCCGATTTATATTCTTCTACATATTTTTGGTAAAAAAAATCGCAATCGGCGTTTATTGATTGGTTTGCGCAAAAGTTATCGCGTCTACAAACTATGGGAATTGATTTATGGCGTTTTTATTATTATTATTTTTTTTACTAGTAATGGCGGCGATCTGCGATTTTTATCGGGACTTTGATATCCGGGCGGACATGTCGGTCATTTTTGACACTTTTTTGGGACCAATGACATTTATTCAGCGATCAGAAATTTAAATGTCCACTGATTACTGTATAAATGTCATTGGCAGTGAAGGGGTTAACCAGCAGGGGGCAGTGAAGGGGTTAACAATGTTCCCTGGGTGTGTTCTAACTGTGGGGGGGATGGGCTGGTCGGGACATAACAGATCTAACTGATCCCAGTGACAGGGATCAGTAGATCTGTTTGTCCCCTGTCACAGAACGGGGAACCGCCGTGTTTACATCGGCGGTTCCCCGTTCTACTGCTCTGTACGGCGATCGCGGGTCAGGAGCGGACATCGAGTCCGCCCGACCCGCGGGCACGCCCCCGCAGCGTGCGGCGGCCGCCGCCGCCGCCCAGAGCGCGCAGGGGGCGTGTAAAGGGGCGGACGTCCATGGACGTCCCCCCGGATTTTCAGGTCCGCGCTGTTGACGTCTTTTGTCAATAGCGCGGACCTGTAGAGGTTAATTTTGGGCTTCAAGAGGGCCTGGAAAAAGCCCTGCAGTTGTGGCAGGGCATTCAGAATTGAGCAGTCAATTTCTTAATGCTGTGGCCGGTTCCTTGATGGTGCCAAAGTAAGATCATTGGTAATGTGTGGACAAGTGGTTTAACTTTTATGGTCACAAATATGTATGCTTATGTGGTGTTCATGAAGGAAGTACTTACTAAGGTTTATTCCAGGTGAATACTTTTGTAAAAATTACTGGTATGTACCCACCGAGCTGATTGTAGATGGCTGGTGGCTGGTATGGGTTTACAACGAAACAGGATATTTCAGGTGAATAATGGTGTAAAAATTACTGGTGTGTACCCACCAAGCTGGATGTAGATGGCTGCTGGCCGGTACGGGTTTACAACAGAACATGTTATTGGGTGGTACTGTCAAGGACCTGGCTTTAAAGGTTGTATCTAGAGTTGAGCGAACCCGAACTGTAAAGTTCGGGTCCGTACCGAACTTTGGGGTGTCCGTGACCCGGACCCAAACCCAGACATTTGAAAAAAGTTTGGGTTCAAGTTCTGGGTTCGGGTATTTGATCACACATGTTGAATAGCTGCAGGGCAGCCAATCAACAAGCGTTTCACTGGTTTGCCCTTAGAAGCCATCACAGCCATGTCTACTAATGGCATGGCTGTGATTGGCCAGTGCATCATGTGACCCAGCCTCTTTATAAGCTGGAGTCACTTAGTGCTGCATGTCACATGCTCTCTGGGTAGTGTAGGGAGAGGATGCTGCCAGCGCTGTGAGGGACAGATTGCAGATATAATAACATCTCATCCTGCATTACAGAACGATCTGATTGTGGACTAGGTAGAGATTACTACTATGGCTTTTAGGGACAGATTGCAGATATAATAACATCTCATCCTGCATTACAGAACGATCTAACTGGACTAGGTAGAGTCTACTGCTTAGAGGGACAGATTATTGTTCTAAAATCATCTTCTAGTTCTATAGGGTCAGGTTCCTGCTGTTGCTGTAAGGGACAGATTATTGTTCTAAGATCATCGCCTACTCCTATAGGGTCAGGTTCCTGCTGTTGCTGTAAGGGACAGATTATTGTTCTAAAATCATTTTACTTCCTTTTGCAGCCCTCTAGCACTTTCCAGGACTTTTTTACAGTCATTTTTGTGCCGAAAAGTTCGGGTCCCCATTGACTTCAATCGGGTTCAGGGTAAAGTTCGGGTCAAGTTCGGTACCGAACCCGGACTTTTTCCTGAAGTTCGGCAGAACCCACCGAATTCGAACATCCAGGTGTTCGCTCAACTCTAGTTGTATCACAATTCTTGTATGTTTTGAAGAATTGGTGTCTAAACCATGTTATTTTTATTATCTTGTAAAAGCTGTGGCCATTTTACTCCAATGAAAATAATTTGTGTCATGTTGTATTATTTATGAGGTTTAATGTGTTTGGTTTTAATGTTCAATACCACTCAGCCCTACCCAGGTCATGCATAGGCCAAAGGATTTTCACTTTAATTTGAGAAGAGTATTGTAGGAACTCAAGGTACAGCAATTGATTAATATACAGTAGAGATTGCAATAAAAACATGTAAGCACTCACTGCATTACATAGGGAATCAGCATGTGTAATGTGCATCCTGTCCTTTCAGCAAGTTCATCATGAGTTCATCAAGGAATTGGTTAGTAGTTGCAGTTTGCCAGGGAAGCATCCGGTGTTTGCAGAGCAACACCAGGAAGCTGCTGGATAACAGGAGGCAATAGGGTCAACCACACTGGAATGCAAACAGTACAGTAACGCGTCTGACAGTTCCGGACTTGGTTTGGCTTGGTAGGTGACATCACACACTAATGCTGTGTGGGCATGACTATGCGTTTTGGGGCTGTACACTCCCCCTTGTCAAGCCGGATCTACCATGCCTATAGAATGTATTTCGAAATGGCCAGTTTTAGTCTCCATGGGGAGCCCTTGTGACAGGGTGACCACGCAGGAGCACAATTTGGATAGAGCATTCTCACCTTATAACAGGAAGTGCATGGAGAAGAACCTTCATGGCAGGAAGATGAGCCAATCAGGTTCGGTAATGACCTCATCATCGTTCTTCTGCCTATACTTCATCCAGTGAACAGGCTGGGGTGGGTCTGTGACCCTCTTGTATAGCTCATTGAGAATACAGGGGTCACTGACCTGGCTATGCTGTCAGCTAGAGGAGTCTGGTGCCATACAAATGGATGCAGAGACCTGTAAATCTTTTGGAAGGCTGAACAGTTATATATGTATGTATAACCTGTATGCAATCTGTATATACAGTATCTAAGCCTTATATTTAGCTGTTTGCATGGAGCTAGCATTTGATCCACATAATAGATAAAACATAAATAAATCCTTAAAAATGTAGTTTCAAATGGAAAATATGCATGCATTGTTCACAGCAAGTAACACTGTCTGTATCTAATTATCTCCATGTCTATGTGTCCCATATAAAGGATATGTTTTGGTGTGTTTTTTCGTTTCTATGCATACACTCTCAGAGAAAACTGCCTGTGCATATCTTATGTGACTGTTGAGAGAGATAACCTGCCCTTCCCTCCTCCTTACCATGCATTTGATAAGGTCAATAATTATTTTTTCCATTCATGCACGACTTGTCATATCTCAAGCAAGCTGTAGCCTGACACTGCAGTTTTTCCTTTTGCACTTTTGCTACATCATCTGGGCAAAACCAAAACTACAAAATGCCATTTTTAATATCAACCTTTTCATGACCTGAATTATTTTGTAACTTTTTTACGCTAGAGTAGCTTTTAAGTTCCACCAGGGTTCCTTTCAAGGTTGCTAGGGGCTCCTCGAGCAATGAGCAACTTCTGCCTTTTAAGTTCACTGATATCAGTGATCATTTCAGCTATCTGTAAGGGCCATTCTTCCCACTGTCCACCAATGTAAGGGCCATTCTTCCCACTGTCCACCAATGTAAGGGACATTCTTCCCACTGATCATCAGTGTAAGGGGCATTCTTCTCACTGATCACCAATGTAAGGGGCATTCTTCCCACTGAGAATTAATATAAGGGATATTTTTCTCCTTGACTAATAATGTAAGCGGCATTCTTCCCGCTGACAACCAATCTTCACACTGACCACCAATGTAAAGGACATTCTTCCTATTGACCAACAATGTAAGAGACATTCTTCTCACTGACAATTAATGTATGGGACATTCTTCCCACTGACCACCAATGTATGGGACCTTCTTCTCACTGACCACCAATATTAGGGGCATTCTTCCCACTGACCACCAATGTAAGGGATATTCTTCCCCCTGACCACCAATGCAGGGACATTCTTCCCCCTGACCACAAATGTAGGGGACATTCTTCTCACTGACCACCAATATGGATGGTTTATTGTCTTTTTTCAACCTTAAAGAGCAAGTAAACCCAGATGGGGTTTACTTCCTCTACATGCCCCTGTTATGTGCCACTTACCTGCAAACGAAGCCTGCGATGTCCCCTGTGCTGGCGGCATCCATCTTCAGCCCCTCTTCCTTCCGGGGCCGCGACTCTGGCGCTGTGACTGGCCGGGGTCGCGTGACGTCACTCCCGCGCTTGTACGCGGGAGCAGCCAGTCACGGCACGATCGCAGTAGAGGAACGGCACGAAGGCCGTTTCTTCACTGCGCATGTGCTGACATGACATCGGCACAGCAAATACACTACATATCTCCTGAACCATACAGGTTTAGGAGATATGCAGGGCACCTACAGGTAAGCCTTATCATAGGCGTACCTGTAGGTTAAAGTGGTTGTCATGAGTTGACAACCACTTTAACTACTATATAAGTATTTAACTAGGTAATATAAGGGACATTTTTCCCACTGTCCCACCCACTAAGGTTGAGAACCACTGCTCTAAGGCACTTCGGGCAGTAATTGCATGCTGACATCATTAACTACAATACAAGCTTTGAATTGTACATGAGGAGGGCAGTGTTGCCAACCGCCTGTAAATTTACGGACAGCCTGTAAAAACAGGGCAGTTTTTCGGGTGTCCGTAAAAGTCCCTAGCAGCCGAAAAATGCCAGTAAAAACGACGGCCATCGGCTCCGATCAGAGCTGCACATGTGCAATTATGGAAATCCCTGAGCGGCGAGTAAGAAGATTCGATCCTGACCCTGAGACGAGTTGGACGACCACTCCTCCTGCTGCCAGCTGGTGCCTCTGCTCAGCCCATCTGCTCTCAAATGAGGTTACTGCATTTTCCTGCCACACCACCACCAGCCAGCTCCTGACCGGAGCAGATGCTCTGGATGGATGAATCCTCCTGATTCCTGCCTGCCTTCCTGCTCTGGCTGACCCTGCAGCCCTCCTGGTGACAGTGGTGAGTGCAGTACGCTTCCTCTTCAAGCCAGCCAAAAACAGTCAGTGAGTGTGTGTGTGTGACTGTTTGACACCCACACTGTCTCTGGTCACTTTGACAGACAGCCGCGAGCCAGGCTGCAGGAGTCTCTCTCTCTTAGTGTGAGTGTGCGCTGTATGAGTGCAGTGTGCACTGTATGAGTGCAATGGGCACTGGATAAGTGGCAGGAGGTAATGGAAGGATGGTGTAATGGAAACAGAAGGTGATGGGGATGGTGTGGTGGAGATGGAGGGATCGTGACAGGAAGTGATGGGGGGTTGTGTGATGGAAACAAGAGGTGATGGAGGAATGGACATGGGGAGATGTGATTGAGATGAGGGGGTGCTGGAGGGATGCAGACTGGAGGGATAAAAACAGGAGGTGATGAAGACAGGAAGTCTTTAGAATGGGGACATAAATTCTGGTGATCCTAGTGGCTACCAGGGATTTCACCTCACATTCTGTGGTGGTTATGGAACAGAAATTATGGGGAAATCTCTACAATTTGACATAGGTGGCAAAACTGATGGACTAAATAATCTGCTCTTATTATATTGAAAATAGCAGAAATCGTTTTTTTTTACCTTGCTATCTACCTTAAATCACATTGCTATTTGCACAGTATACTTGCTTGTAGCCTAAATACTGAAATTTGCACTGAAAACTGTAATTTTGTAACTTTTGTAAAAACTTGGCTGTGCCAGTAAATTTTGGATGTTGTGCCAGTAAATTTCAATCTGGTAGGTGGGCAACACTGGAGGAGGGCAAGGGCCTGCCCACAACCTGGAGCATTGAAGAAAAGAGGAGAGGGCCCAAAGCCTGCTGGAGCAAGGAATAAGATATGGTATTACATCTTTTTCCTCTACCTCAAGACTTAATAAGCATTTTGGCTTAATTCCATTTCTGGATACATATATTGCTCATCCATTAATATATATACAGTGTTTCACAAAAGTGAGTACACCCATCACATTTTTGTAAATATTTTATTATATCTTTTCATGTGACAACACTGAAGAAATGACACTTTGCTACAATGTAAAGTAGTGAGTGTACAGCTTGTCTAACAGTGCAAATTTGCTGTCCCCTCAAAATAACTCAACACACAGTAATTAATGTCTAAACCGTTGGCAACAAAAGTGAGTACACCCCTAAGTAAAAATGTCCCAATTGGGCCCAAAGTGTCAATATTTTGTGTGGCCACCATTATTTAACAAGCACTGCCTTAACCCTCTTGGGCATGGAGATCACCAGAGTTTCACAGGTTGCCACTGGAGTCCTCATCCACTCCTCCACGACGACATTACAGATCTGGTGGATGTTAGAAACCTTGTGCTCCTCCACCTTCCATTTCAGGATGCCCTACAGATGCTGAATATGGTTTAGGTCTGGAGACATGCTTGGCCAGTCCATCACCTTTACCCTCAGCTTCTGTAGCAAGGCAGTGGTCGTCTTGGAGGTGTGTTTGGGGTCGTTATCATGTTGCAATACTGCCCTGCGGCCCAGTCTCTGCAGGGATAGGATCATGCTCTGCTTCAGTATG
>BLSH010419824.1:261249-274411 GCA_018402905.1 Glandirana rugosa
AATCAGGTGAACTATTTTCATACTACTGGGTTTAGTAACACTTTAAGTGTTAGCTCCCAAATCGATTAAAGTGAATCTGTCACTTCTCCTATTGTCCTCCTCTTCTGCTATTAATTCATAACATTTCTGTAGAGAAGATTGAAATACTTACCTTTTCTGAAGAATATGGCAGCACAGTGGCTCAGCGGTTTGCTTTGTCACAATGAGGTTTTCTGTTTGAATCTCAGACAATACTGTCTGCATTCAGTTTGTATCTTCTCCCTGAGGTTTCATATGGGTATTCCCATTTCCTCCCACATTCTTAAGGCATACTAGTAGGCTAATTGTGTAAAATTACCATGCTAATGTGAGTGAAAAATAAATAAATTGTATAATTAAATTAAAATTGGTTGCAGCAATTAATAGGATACCACCTAAACGCAAATATATAAACAAAAAAACTGTGCAGCCAATCCTAAAAAATTTAAGAATAAAGTGCATGTGCTGAATAAATCAAATATAAAGTATAAAAGTATAAAAAATATTAGACATCAATTCATACTAAATGTGCCAATTCATATTGTGAAATATGTACAATAATAAATAAATAAATCCATAAAGTGCAAAAGTCCAATATATTTCAAACTAGTGGAATGTAATGGGAGAATATGATGAGAGAGGACTTCCTCCACCGTGTGCAGAAATGTTGTGGGATAGTTTCAATGTCACCACATACTGTGAGCTCAAAAAACTCTTACCAGAGCAAATTGTTTACCTATCTCTAGGCAAACTATATCAGCAGACAGATGACCTCTGCAGGCTTAAACAGGGAAGAGCCAAATGGCATTGACCTCTGACTCCACTCGGTACCACTCAAAATTGCCTCCGTATCATAAGGAAGAGAAAAGGGATCCAAATAGTGTGATAACATTTCGTTTAATAAAATATAGAATCACAAAGCCAAATGGCTACTTACATTTCAGTTAAAAACAATGTGCATGTGGTTATCAGAACGAACGCCGGCTATCCCGTAGTAAGCCCATGCTTCCGGGTCACATGGGGCGATGTTGTCAATGCGTAAGACCGCCCAACATGTTTCGTCACAACTGACGTCATCAAAGGGCACGGGCAACGCATTGACACGTCGCATATATATTGGAAAAATACATGACCAAGCGTCGTTTTCGTTTGGCGGCCATTTTATTGGTGTCACTTAATAATCCATAAGAATACATTGAATAGATGGAAACCGAGCCTCGCAATCATATTATCACTGCAAAGACTAAATGTAGAGCCCAAAAAGGGGACACAGTATCCCTAATTGTTATATACCAATGGAGAATACGTGAATCCATTCTGAAAGAGGAATATTAGGAGATAGCCAATGAATTTGAGTGAGGAAAAATCATTGTTATCTCAACTATTTTCAGGACCAAAATCTCCAAAATCGAAATATATTTTATATCGTGTGTGGAAACGAAGCTTGGTCAGTCACAATACTGAATTGTATATAACACCTAACTAAATTAATCACTTGGCTGTATCTTAGGAGAACAATATAACTCTAAAATGTATCTGAATTATATTGAAATGTAGGAAAACACTAATAAACAAACCAAAACCAGAAATTTGATACAAAAAAATAATAATAAAAATTAAAAAAAAAAATTTCTATAAAAAATAAAATAAGTGACAAATAAGAATGTAGAATTTGTCATAATATTCCTATTTGGAAGCAATATATTATATCCTCCTATATGAGACTAAAGTTATAACATTATTAATAAAGGCATTGATCTCTAATTGAATATATTATATCCTCATATATAAGACTGTAATTCAGGCATTGTTGATAAAGGCGTTGATCTCAATATCAACATTTAAACCCCACGGCTTAAGACAATTAACCTTATATATCCAGTTCATCACTAATTTGGAGATCTCTCTAATTTTAGAACCCCCTCTCCAGTGTAATCTCCATTTATCAATCCCTAAAAATTGGGTTCCTTTTAGATCTCTATTGTGTATCTCTCGGTAATGTCTTGATACCGGATGGCCCCTAAAACCCCTTCTGATGTTCCCTAAATGCTCGTTGAGGCGTACTGATAGTGGACGTGTAGTCCTACCTACATAATGTAACCCACAAGGGCACGTTAGGAGGTAAACTACGTTGTTAGTGGAACACGTTATAAAAGATTTGATGTTAAAAGTCTTAGAATTAGTATGGGAAGAAAATTTAGTAGTTTTCTTATTTTTAATGGCATTCACAGAGCAAACTGCACATTTGTTACATTTGTAAAAACCCACCATATTTTGGAAAAACATCAATTTCTGACTTGGCGGGTCGCATACATTCATAGCTATTTGGCTTCTAAGGTTTGGGACCCCCCTATATACCACTTGAGGCTGTTCTGGTAGGGCTGGGCCCAGCACATGATCCCCCTTAACAATATGCCAGTACTTTTTTATAAGTTTTTAAATTAAATAATGTTGTTGTGAATATGTAGTGATAAAAAGAATACCCAAATCCCTATTAGTCCTCGTAGTATTCCCCGGTTTAGTGGATACAGAATGGTCTTTAAGTAGAGATCCTCTATTCATATTTCTCACATTTTCGACTAGTTCCTTCAAATTTTCTGAGTGATAACCCTTCTGAAGGAATCTGCTTGTAAGTATAGAGGCCTGTGAATCGAAAATCTCTATCTTACTACAGTTCCTCCGAAGGCGCATATACTGGCTTTTCGGAACTGAATCTAGCCACGGTCGGTGATGACAACTTTCTTTAGGAATGAAAGAGTACCTGTCTGTTGGCTTAAAGAAAGTTGACGTTATAAACTCGTGATTCTCTATATTGATTGTAAGATCTAGAAAATGAATACTTTCCCGGCTGGCCTCATAATTGAATCTGATACCTATATCGTTGGTATTCAGTAATGCCATATATATGTCTAATGCTTCACGTGTGCCATCCCATAGGAGGAGGACGTTGTCTATATATCGTGCCCAAAGGACCACTTCTGGTCGTCTATGGGCATAGACGATGTCCTCCTCCCATTTAGCCATAAACAAATTTGCGAGGCTGGGGGCAGATTTTGCCCCATAGCTACACCTTTGTTCTGCAGAAAAAACTGTCCTCTATACCAGAAGTAATTCCTCTTCGTGGCAAAATTGAGTAACTCCATGATGAACCATCTTTGTTCATCACAGAGTGAGGGATCTTGATCTAAGTAATACTTCACAACTTGTATACCACAGAGTGAGGGATCTTGATCTAAGTAATACTTCACAACTTGTATACCACATTGATGGGGAATAACTGTATACAGGGAAGTGACATCAGCTGTGACTAGCCACATTCCTTCTCTGTATGTAGTGTGTGCTAATAGATTGATAGTATGTCTACTATCTTTCAAATAAGAAGGCATCGCCTGAACCAGTGGCTGAAGATAATAATCAACATACTTCCCTGCCCTCGAGGTAATAGGGTCGATGCCGCTGATAATTGGTCTGCCTGGGGGATGGACAGGGTCTTTGTGGACTTTAGGAAGGTAGTATATTATTGGGGTACGTGGAGCCACAGGAACAATATAATTACGTTCTTTTTGGTTCAAGATCCCTCTCTGAAAGCCCTTGTTTACAAGAGCTACTAGTTCCTTTTTGTACTACACATGGATCACTTTTGAGGGGAGTATAAGTATTCTGATCGCCTACTATACAGTCCAATTCGTTCAAATAATCCTCCTTAGCCAAAACAACTATTCCACCACCTTTGTCGGCGGGTCTGACAATAATATCCTTATCATTACATAGCTGGTGTAGACCATCTTCAAGGTCTTTTGGGCATTTTGTTATTAGATACTTTGATTCTTTCTAAATCACGGTGAAAAACATCCCTAAACACCTTTAAGGTAGGGGCCAATCCACCCGGAGGGTTAAAAAGGGATGAATTAGACAGTTGAGAATGTTTTATGCCATCTGAAATTGGTCTAGAGATAAATGGGGGTTTAGACAACATATATCTTTTGATACTCAATTTCCGGACGTACTTATGGATATCCATATATGTATGGAATTTATCTAATTTGGTGGGGGCAAATTTAAGGCCTTTATCCAATAATTTTAATTCGGGTTCCGAGAGTGTTTTACCACTCAAATTGTATATTCCCTCCCCTAGTGGTCTCTCTTTCTTTTGTTTTTTGGACCTCTTCCTCCCTCTGACCCCCCTCTTGGTTCTGTGGGGTACTCGTGATTGGGGCAGGCCCTGGGAAAATCCCAAGATGTGGAGTGATTATTTTGATCTGTTTCATCATAGGGAGGATCCCATGTGGGTCTCCAACCAGTAGTCTGTGGGAAAGATCTATTACCTACATAATCTTTTCTCCCCCATATAGGTGTTCCTCTATTAGGTGTATGATGTTGATTTCTCCTATTATTATAACCTCTATTAAGGGTGTATTAGTTAGTTGCATGGTATTCGTCTCTACCTTCTTCATATCTTTGATAAGGTTCCTGTAGAGCATCAAACCTATTATGAGTAGGAATATTATAGTTCGACTGATGTGTTCTCAATGGAGGATTCTGCTGACCATAATTATACGGATGGACAAAATTGGGCCTTTGACCTGCCCTGCCATGTGGTGGTCCTTTATGTGAATAATTCCTTGAGGGTGGACCTCTAAAATGTCTCTTTGTAGATGGAGCTTCGTTTCCACACACGATATAAAATATATCTAGATTTTGGAGATCTTGGCCCTGAAAATAGTTGAGATAACAATGATTTTTCCTCACTCAAATTCATTGGCGATCTCCTAATATTCCTCTTTCAGAATGGATTCACGTATTCTCCATTGGTATATAACAATTAGGGATACTGTGTCCCCTTTTTGGGCTCTACATTTAGTCTTTGCAGTGATAATATGATTGCGAGGCTCGGTTTCCATCTATTCAATGTATGCTTATGGATTATTAAGTGACACCAATAAAATGGCCGCCAAACGAAAACGAGGCTTGGTCATGCATTTTTCCTATATATATGCGACGTGTCAATGCGTTGCCCGTGCCCTTTGATGACGTCAGTTGTGACGGAACATGTCGGGCGGTCTTACGCATTGACGACATCGCCCCACATGACCCGGAAGCACGGGCTTACTGCGGGATAGCCGGCGTTCATTCTGATAACCACATGCGCATTGTTTTTAACTGAAATGTAAGTAGCCATTTGGCTTTGTGATTCTATATTTTATTAAACGAAACGTTATCACACTATTTGGATCCCTTTTCTCTTCCTTATGATACGGAGGCAATTTTGAGTGGTACCGAGTGGAGTCAGAGGTCAGTGCCGCTTGGCTCTTCCCTGTTTAAGCCTGCAGAGGTCATCTGTCTGCTGATATAGTTTGCCTAGAGATAGGTAAACAATTAGCTCTGGTAAGAGTTTTTTGAGCTCACAGTATGTGGTGACATTGAAACTAGCCCTGAGGAAGTTCGATTAGAACGAAACATGTAGGCTACTAGTCGGGAGTCAAGCCCCCCTGTGTCTCCCCTCCTACAGCCGCCCATAAACCCGCAGCCACCCTGTATGGGTCATTCCTGTCCCTACATCCTGCCTGCACGGACAACTGACCGCATGTAAGCCTGGTCAAACAAGCACAATCAAGCCACCTTAATGGAAATTGTGGCTGGGAAATTCAGTGCAGGTGCATGGTCATAGTTACCACCTTCGCTACACCTGGAAGCAAGAGACTGTTCAGTCGGTGGTGTGGCGTCTAACACAGGCTTCTGCACCTAGCAGCTTCTGAGGGAAGTTAGCCCAGTCTAACAAGGCCACCAGGTATCCCTGCAATCTAACAGACTAGGTCAACACCAAGGCAACTTTTGTGAATGGAAGAGGCAAGTAATTGAAGTTACGATCTTCCAGTGTATGACCTCTAACAATCGGTTTACAGGAGATACGGAACATCAGCATTCTGGGGAGGCAATTAGCTGAGCCTGTGATAAACTCACCTCTTCCCCAGTACAGCCTGTCTTGAACTGCACGAATCTCAGTGAGGTGGAGGAGCCAGCCACGACAACTCCAGGCATCCCGGTCAATACATCCCCTCCCCTACCACATTCAGGTAGAGACCGACCATACATAGAAGATCGGTCTCTCCACTCCTATATGGAGGTGCAGGAGGGAAAACACAAGCTTCTATACACTCACCGTGTGGATACCTGAAGGGATTGGCTTCAAAGGTTTTTTCATCAGAGGACAGGATCCCATACAGTACAACTTTTTCCTTACCCAGATTGAGTCCCGGTGACAAGAGTCTAACAACGCATGGATTCACATCATCTGCCATACTGACCCAATCATTGGATGGAATTATATAGCCGCCAACAAGGAGCTCTGGTGTACCAACCATAATTGCATCTCAGGATCGGCATTGGGTTGAGACCCTCTGGAAACAGGTCTCCCCATTATTATACCTTCAAGTACAGCCAGGAATTCGACAAACTGTGAGTTACAATCATATGGTCAACACCCAGGCTTGGGACTCTCTACCGGGACATTTTATACATAGGTCACGGCGGGTAGGGGGGAGCAGGTGACAGAACATACATAGGGGAAACACACGGGGGGCCCTCCAGCAGGGGGAGGGCACTCTGATCCCTCTCCACAGAGGGGAGTGCCCCCAGTGGGATACATAGGTCATCAGCCCCCCCCACATACTCAGAGGGGGTTACCTGAGGGGCACAACAGCTTTTAAGGGAAAAGGGAGAGGGAGGGTGGGAGGATGCGGGTCTGGACACCACAAAGGGGTAAGAATCTGTTGTCATGAAGCAAATTTGTAATAAATATACAGTTGACTAGATAATGGAGGAGCAGTTTGTTTTCTTTTTTTGCCTTTGATATATGACATTGAAACTATCCCACAACATTTCTGCACACGGTGGAGGAAGTCTTCTCTCTCATCATATTCTCCCATTACATTCCACTCGTTGGAAATATATTGGACTTTTGCACTTTATGGATTTAATTATGTATTATTGTACATATTTCACAATATGAATTGGCACATTTAGTATGAATTGATGTCTAATATTTTTATACTTTTATTCTTTATATTTGATGTATTCAGCACATGCACTTTATTCTTCAATTTTTTAGGATTGGCTGCGTAGTTTTTTTGTTTATTTAACCACTTACCTACCGGGCCACTTTTTTACATTTGGTGGTCACAATCTAAAAACATTTTTTTTTTTGCTAGAGAATTACTTAGAACCCCCAAACATTATATATATATATATATTTTTCAAACACCCTAGAGAATAAAATGGTGATCGTTGCAATACTTTTTGTCACACGGTATTTGCGCAGCGGTCTTTCAAACGCAATTTTTTTGGAACAATTTTTCTTTTTTGAGTTAAAAAATAAGACAACAGTAAAGTTAGCCCAATTTTTTTGCATATTGTGAAAGAGGATGTTACGCCGAGTAAATAGATACCATACATGACACGGTTGAAAATTGCGCGCACTCGCGGAATGGCGACAAAGTCCGGTATTTAAAAAGTTCCATAGGCGATGCTTTAAAAATTTTTAATGGTTACCAGGTTAGAGTTACAGAGGAGGTCTTTTGCTAGAATTACTGCTCGCACTCTGGCGATCGCGGTGATACCTCACATGTGTGGTTTGAACACCGTTTTCATATGTGGACGCGACTTACGTATGCGTTTTCTTTGCTGCGCGAGCTCGCGGGGACGGTGGCGATTTAAATCTTTTTTTTTTTTTTAATTTTATTTATTTATTTATTTTTAGCACTGTTCCTTTAAAAAAAAAAATCTGATCACTTTTATTGCTATCACAAGGAATGTAAACATCCCTTGTGATAGTAATATATGGTGATAGGTACTCTTTTTGGAGGGCCGGGGGTCTAAAAGACCCCCCATCCCTCCTTTGCACTTCACAGTATTCAGATTGCCAAAAACGGCGATTCTGAATACTGTCACTTTTTTAAAATTGGTGCTGTTAGCCGCCGTGTAAACCGGAAGTGACATTGTGACTTCGCTTCCGGAATTTGCCGAAGGAGACCCGATCGGAGCCGATTACGGCTTCTGTCAGGTCTCCTTCCAGCCGGCGGACGCGCCGGATCGTCGCTCCGGTCTCCCGGTGGGACGGGAGGCCGGAGAAGAGTGGTGGAAGGCGGCGGGAGGGAGGGGGTGTCCCCTCCCGCCCCCTGGGGTAACGACCGAGCGGCTCCCAAGCCGGATCGGTCGTTACCCCTGAATAGCCGATCGCCAGCTCTAAAAAAATGATACCGGGATATAGCCTGCAGGTGCAGGCTATGTCCCGGGAGAGCCGCTCAAACCCGACCGCTGCCTATTTACGGCGCTGGTCGGGAAGTAGGTATACTGGTAGGTTAATTGACTCATATCTAAATTGCCCCATATGTGTGTATGTATGCATGTGAGATAGGGACCTTAGACTGTAAGCTGCTTCAGGGCAGGGATTGATGTGAATGTACAATATATAAAACATGCTGCATAAATTGGTGGCATTATATATTTGTCTGTAATAATAATGATACTTCCTGCCTCCCCATCATGTGTAAGCTCATTGTTATTGTATATCAAAGCTTGCACAGTGTTTTCCAATTGGAACATAAGTATTAGTAATGGTGCAGGTGGGCTATGAAGAAAAAGCTGTTACTTACCATGAATAAGTCAGATTTGCAAACATTTGAATGCTTCATCATCATCATTATTATTATTTATTGTAAAATACCTAAATCCATTTTTAAAAACAGCTGGATTAAATATCTGAATTTGATTCTTACACAGCTTCCTATAACTCACAGCACCATATGACTGGTTATAAGAAGTGGCAGGATGATGAGCCAATCAGACTTGTTTGCACTGCAGAGTGCAGTAATGACCTCATCATTATTCTGCTGCCCAGACATCATCTAGTCAACATGTTGGGGTGGGTCTGTTACCAACTTATATAGCTAGTTGAGGTCACTGACCTGGTTATGCTGTCTGCCAGGGGTGTCTTAAGTGCTGGGCATTTACAAGGGTTCAAATTGGTAGATGGGGCAGTGGGGAAACATGAAGAAGGTAAGCATTAGTAACAGTGGAGGTGAGCTATGAAGAAAAACCGGTTCTTTTCCCTGAATGGTCAGATTTTAAAAATAAAAGTAATGTTTTATAGTGAGCCCCAGCATTATATCCGAGCTTGTTAAATAATAAACAAACAGTATCAGTTTCAACTTTACATTAACTCTTTTACTCCATCACCCAGTAGCCCTTTAAGTGGGCTTTAATGCCGTAAGGCTACTCAGCTTCTCTATCACGTGGCCACTGTGATTGGCTCTCACAGCAGTCACATAAGCCCATCTTGCTGGCCAAGGCTCTCAGTGAGCATGCTCTCTGCACAACACTTAACGCTGCTGTGGGTACATATGTGTGGTGGCTGGGCATTAAAGCCCACTTTTCCTGTCACTGCTCATATGCGTTATGAGGTCAGCAAGAGGTTAAAGTAAACCTGTGCTATGCCCATATGCCGCAGCCATTCCATATGGAAAAAAAAAGTGACCAGTATGTCAGAAATTAGGGAGCACATAACTGCGATCTGACACTGAAGCTTGGTGATTGGCCCTGTGCTGTTACAAGGGGTGGGCCAGACCAGTTTGAGGGTATGAATGCTGACTGATTGCTATAAGTTATCCTTATATTCTCTTGCATTGTGAAATTACATAATATGGTCAAATAGCACTAAAAAGAAATAGAATCTAAACATGACCCACCATGTAGGACTCAAACATCTCAATGTGACATGTATTAGGATGGGACTACTTCTTTACAGCCTAACACTAGTAACCAAGGAGAAGTGACACTTCTGCTTTCAGAGTATGTATTATGAGAGAACTTTGTTTGTAAATCAACCTTGTGGCTAGTTGAGATTATCTAGAGATGTTCAGGGCCGTGGGATCAATTCTTGAAGAGTTGTGTCATGCTTGTGTATCTGACTAATGGCTCGTACACACGGGACGACGATCGTGCGTACGACCGTGTTGAATCGTACATTGACGGTCGTATGTAGCCTACTGACATGCACACGACGGTCGTACATACAACTTGCGGCCGGCCGAACGTGATGACGCAAACGAGCGTATAATGAGGAAGTAGCGTCACCTTTTGGGCTCCTTCATCTAATTTCATGTTAGTTGAAGTGGACTTGGCGCATGCGTGTTTAGCACAATACAACTTTGTTGAACACAGCTGCTCTACACACGATACAACGGTCGTATGCGAGCTTGTTGACACGACCAAGTTTTCTAGTCTGCACATACAACTCCCACGAACGACCGTCGTATGTTCAACTGTTGAAAGCACGGCCACAGACGATCGATTCTGCATACAACGGTCGTGAGTACGACGTGTTGAACACGATCGTCGTCCCGTGTGTACGAGGCTTAAGGCTTTGAGAAAGGAAGAGCTTACATAACCAAGGAAAGAGGTTATGATGAGGGGAAACCAGGAGTAACAACGCCAGTTTTTAAAGAAGATTCGTGAGAATGAAAGTTACTCTTCTTCATAGTGGAGTCTCCACCTCTCAATGGGGCCTACTGGGTTTAGAGACATGCCTGATTTCATTGTAGTGTTTTGCTTGATAAGAAAATGAAAAAAAATTAAGAATGCACGTCTTTTAAATTAGAGAAACCTATTAATGGAGGCAATGATTCTGTACAATGCTATAGAGTTTTCTTTACTCTTTTGTTGAGGTTTGGTTTGATAGAAAAACACATGCAATCCAACACACTGGAAATTGGTCTTTAACTTAATTTTCATTTCTAGCAGCATGACTAGGCCTTTACTAATGTGTTTCTGCTTTTAATAATGTATATCTAGTTCTAGCACTGCAGTTCTAGAGTCATTAACATGGTTTTTGTCTCTAGTAGTCTGATTGTGGACTCCAGTATCAGGTTTCTTGTGAACTCTGTCTGATAAGATTCCAATATCCATGATTTTGATCTCTTGTGAGGCACTTCAGGTGCTGAATACATAGTTCTTGCGCTTCTAGTCAATTATGACTTCTGAAAACACCATTCTGGTTCTGAATCCTGTTCTGATCTTTGGTAATAAAGTCTTGGCTGGTTCCATTAATGATCACGTGAAATTTAATGACCTTGGTTCCATTGATGGTCATCTGAATTTTGATAACCCTGGTTCCATCAGTGGCCATCTGAATTTTAATGACCCTGGTTCCATTGATGGTCATCTTAATTTTGATAACCTTGGTTCCATCCATGGCCATCTGAATTTTAATGACCCTGGTTCCATTGATTGTCACCTGAATTTTGATAACCCTGGTTCCATCAATGGCCACCTGGATTTTAACGAGCCTGAATCCATTGATGGCCTTTTGAATTTTGGTAACCCTGGTTCCATCAATGGCCATCTGAAATGTGTTGACCCTGGTTCCATTCATGGTCATCTGAGTTTTGATAACCCTGGGTTCCATCAATGGTTATTTGAAATTTAATGACCCTGGTTCCATTTATGGTCATCTACATTTTGATAACCTTGTTATGACTAGTGGTAGTATGATTCTGCCCTGCAGTGACCTCCTTTTGGAGTCTGTGGTTCACTATGTACATAATTCAATTTACTGCCAGGCAGGGTGTGCTGGGATTTGTGGTTCTGCTTTCCAGCTGCTTGAACATGCCATACAGGATGATTACAGGCCCCAGTTGCCCATGTCCATACTGGGCTTTTCAGCATTTCATCATAAAGACTTCATAGGTCATCATAAGTGTCAATATATCTGGATTGTTACCAAAATACAACTCCACATCGTGATTTCTGGCAGCAAACACCTTTCAGCCAAAAGGTTAAAATGCTCCTTCACTTTTTCCACTAGGCTATTAAAAAAGTAATTGTCAACCCTATATAAAGATACTCTGGTAAAAGATTAAAAAATATTTATGTGTTCTCAGGTTATAAAAAGGCAGCAAGCGATACTCCACCCATGTGGCTGCCAGGGATGATAGGAACATTTGTTATTCAGTAAGCTCATATGCAAATGTTTCATTCATTAAAGGGGGACCCAGAGAAACACAACTTTTAGGAGTAAATATGCAACAAGAGAGGTAATAACAGTATTTTGTGTATATTTATATATATATATATATATATATTTTTTTTTTTTCTTTTTTTCTGGGATCAAAAACGAATCCACTGAGGCACTTTACAGGTGCTATTTAGCTAAATATAGTGCCTGTAAAGCTCCTCAAAAGTCACTCCCCATCCACCCCAATGTGAAAGCAGGAGTGCTTTCACACTGGGGCGGTACGCTTGCAGGACCTTACAAAAAGTCCTGCAAGCTGCATCTTTGGGGCGGTGCGGTGAGTGGTAATATACCGCTCCTCCACCACCCCTGCCCATTGAAAACAATGAGGCAGCGCTTCCGAAGCAGCTGCACACCGCCTTGGAAGCGCAGAGAGCGGGCACTTTTAACCCCGTTTTAACCCCTCGTGGGGGGTAAAAGCGCACCGCTCCCACAGCCGTAGCGCCGCTCTAACAGCAGTAAATCCCTGCTGTGACTAGCGGGGATTTACAGCTAACGCACCACCGCCTCAGTGTGAAAGTAGCCTAATGCTTATATCAGGTATTAAAGCCTGCCTTGGACCTCCTGTTTATAAGGATTCTGAACAGTGCTGCAACCATAATAACAAAGGTGCTGCTTCCATCTGCTCCACAATTGAAGGGTATCTGCGGTCAAAACTAGTGTTGAGCGAACCCGGACTGTAACGTTCGGGTCCGTACCGAACTTTCGGGTGTCCGTGGCACGGACCCGGACCCGGACATTTCAAAAATCGTTCGGGTTCGGTCCGGGGTTCTGCTATTTTACTCCACGTGTTGAGAAGCTGCAGGGCAGCCAATCAACAAGTGTTTCACTGGTTTGCCCTTAGAAGCCATCACAGCCATGCCTACTAATGGCATGGCTGTGATTGGCCGGTGCATCATGTGACCCAGCCTCTTTATAAGCTGGAGTCACAGTGCTGCAGTCACATGCTCCTTGGGTTAGTGTAGGGAAAGGTAGCTGACTGCGTGAGGGACAGATTTGAGACATTTTAAGACCTGATCCTGCATCCTGAGATAGATTACTTTACTACTGCTGTCTGTGCTGTTGCTCTGAGGACAG
>BLSH010419824.1:293667-304998 GCA_018402905.1 Glandirana rugosa
AGTCGATAATCCACCCGCATAGGGTCCCACCTCGATCCGTAGTTACAGTAGCGCGGGGTGCTTTAGGGCCTTCATGCCCGCCATAACAAAGAAACGGCCATATGCAACATGTTGCGAATAAAAATTACCTAATTACATTCATCGGTAAACCGTAAAGATAAAAAATATTTATTTGGTAGCCTTAATGTGATAGACCTAGGAAGGAAAAGAAATATACCGTGTTAAGGGTACATTCTCAAGCTATATCCTATGCAGGTGGATTATCGACTCTCTCCTCTGGTGTAGTCCCTAATACGGACGTCTCCGATATACGGACGACAAAACTGGTTAGGATCTCTATCCACCAGTAGATCAAGACCATTCCTGATCTCAACTCGATTGGAGACCTTCAACCCATTGATTTCAATGGGGTTCGTTGTCCGTGCGATCGTTCGGGTTCCGTCCGTACCCGGACTTTGTCCCGAAGTTCGGACGGACCAGCAGAACCCGAACTTCCAGAGGTTAGCTCAACTCTAGTCCTTACCAGAACTAGATGACCACCTATCTCTAGGATTGGTCAAAACAGCAGGCATATAGCCTCTGCAGGCATAATCCCTGATGTGGTCTCCTCTCTCAGCTATTAGGTGGACGTATCCTATATCGAACTCTTACATGGGAATTGTGCCATATAAAGAAAAGGAAGGATCCAGATAGTGTAATTCCGATGGTTTATTTATAAAAAATAGAAATGCCAAATGGCTACTTACATTAATCCATTAAAAATAAGCGTTGTACAACGTATACCGGCAAAGAAACAATACCGCCCGTACTTCCGGGATTTCGTGGGGCGCGATGACATTGATGCCTAGCTCCACCCTGGGATACGCCCACCTAATAGCTGAGAGAGGAGACCACATCAGGGATTATGCCTGCAGAGGCTATCTGCCTGCTGTTTTGACCAATCCTAGAGATAGGTGGTCATCTAGTTCTGGTAAGGATTAGGATCCTCAGATTTGGTGTGCTGTGGGTGTCTTCACGGCTCCTCTTCTTTCTCCTCATTCCAACACCTGGTGGAATGATTCCCATTAAGCTCATCAATGATATATGGACTTTCCAATTACTCACTGGAACTTACTCATATTTCTACCACCATCCATTGAGCACTTATGAACTTTATTTTGCACGTTATTGCACAATATTGCACATGCGTTTTTTGCACAGAATATGCTAATTTGCACAATTTATGAATTTATGGTCACGTCTATATATGATTTATGATTATCAAATATTTATGGTTGATGTGGACAATTTCATACATTGTTTATTATTTATATTTTTCATATTTGCATGCATTTTTTTCAATGAATTTCTAGTTTGATTAGCGCAATCTTTATATACATAACTTTTTTATTAACTTACATAGATCATCAAATTTCACATGTTGGTAGAGCAACTCTTCCTCTATAGGAACTCTTCTTCTACTTCAATGCAGGTATATAATGGATTTCATGCAGAAGCAATGTGCCATCACTGCCATCATTGAGTTCTTGACAAAGGAAGGGTGCAGGCTGTCCAACATCCACAGAAGGCTACAGATTATTTACGGGGATCAGCAATGACAGACATTTCTCTTGTAAAAGGCACCATCTCCATAAACATTCTATAGCCTTCTGTGCCTGTCAGACTGCCTGCAATCCTACTTCATTAAGAACTCAATAATGGCACATTGCTTCTGTTAGGAATCCATTATTTAGCTGTAGCGCTACCCCCAAAGGAGCCTCTTGGTAATTTAGGTTCTCTCTTCTGCGCCTTAACTCCAAAAACAACCCCAGCCCCTCTGACATACCTGGTTGAATGAAAGTCACTGAAAAAACTTATAAGAACATGAGTACAGATACCTTAAACTTGGCTGGTATTTAGTAACATGAAATAGACTCAAGACCGTTTAGTGTTATATTAGCTCAATCAACGCTGTATCTTAGCCTAGGCCGACAAGGCCCAGGCCTAGGGCGGCACTTTGCAGAGGGGCAGCACAAAATGATTCCCTGCCGGCTTGCGCTCCTAGTGTAGCGCCAGTCTTATTGGGCAGACTGGGCCGGGAGGCAAATCTGTCTGGCACCCCCATAAAGCAGCTGGGCAGGGCTGCCATCAGGGGGGACAGCCCATACATATGTAGGGGACCTGGGCGTCCCGAGGGGCCCAGGCGATGGACCCCAACCAATGAGTTGTTGTGCTACCCCATAGCCAAACAGGAAGTGTGAGGAAATATCTGCAAATTAAAGGAATCCATTGTCCCCCCCCCCCAAGTCCTAAGAACTAGTGTCCCCACTGGAAAGGTGGGTCCGAAATAGGAAGGGGTGTGGCCTTGACAGGAAGGGGTGGCTCATTTTTAAATGAGTTTAGTCAGGCCTAGGGCAGCACAAAACCTAAATACACTGCTGAGCTCAATGCATTGGTATGGATTAGAATCAATGATGATATGAGCATAAATGAGCATACAGTAGGGAGATACAGACACACTCTGCTAAACAATGTATTTACCATGCCAAGCAAATTAGAATAGACCTCTGGAATCAACACATAAACCAGCAAAGTCAGCAATAAACAGTGCATATAAGCATTAACTGCAATGTGAATAATAATATGACTATTATAGAGTGCACTCTAGGAGAATGGCTAGGATATGGTGCAATGTCCCCTGAGAGGTACCTGTTAGCATAAGCAATAGGTGAAGATCTCTGTGTAGCAGCTGTAAAGGAGCAGTCTTTAGTCCTAACTCTTAACTGGCTAGCGTTGGAGCCCAATTGTACTGTTGGTGCACATGAGAATAGTCCCAGCTGAGCCTGCGGGCAGCAATAAGTCTACTAGATGGCTGTATGGTCAGCTTCTCTCTTTAGCAGCAGATAGTAAATACCCACAGCAACAGCTCACCATCGAGTCACATACAGTGATTAGTCCACTCTCTGCTCTGCACCCAGGTGACTGGCTGTCAGTACACCTGGACTCAGCACTTCAGATCCCGCTCAGGCTGCCGTTATGCAACAGTGATGGTGCACAGTAGACATTGATGTGCACTATCTGGGCTCCCTCATGGTAAGAGAAAACTGAGCCCTGCACAGCCTGAGAAAATGCAGCTCTTTCCCCTCCTCCTGGAAATCTCACTCTGGGAAATGCAGTTTAAAAGCTCTTGATTAAACTAGAGTCTCTCTCCTCTGGACTACAGTTCCCACCGTGCAGTGCTGCCTAACTCAGTCTATTGAGCACTTCATGCTCAGCAGCTCCCTCCACTTGCTGATATATAGCTGTTAACCAGTTCAACACTTCAGGGCAGTAACCACAGAGAGCAGCGGCAGCCAGTGTTTCTCTGATTCTCCATTTTTAGCCAAGAACCTGACTGTCACAAATCCCACACGCCCACGGCGACTAGCTAACCACGGCCTGCGTGCTGTGACTGGGAGTATATGATGGAAAAAGGGGGAACTTATACTGCCATAAGATTTCACTGTGCTTTCACATCCCACACTACCTTTGGCCACCACTAGAGGGAGACTCCACTCCAATCCAGCTGGCTGACCACACACAGGCAGATACGAATCTTACAAACAATCTGGTGCACTCTAAGGGTTGGGGAGCAGTCTAGCAATTAATACACACTTCTAGGGTTTCTCTAGCTATCCTGCAAACTAAAACCCTGGCGCTAATCACTCTTCCCACTGTCCACACACCCACACCAGACCCACAATAAACGATTGCCTGCCACCACTTAGCCGTTTATCCTCAGATTGGTCTGCTGAGCCACCACACACACACACACCTCCATCTGGCAGATCTGTTAGTTTACAATCGGCATGCAATCTGCCCACACAAAGAGCAATTGCACGCCGATTGGCCCGTAGCTTAAACTGAATATTAAGGCACTAAAATACAACAATCTCTCTAGAGATATGAGTTCTAGGTTAGTACACAGAAGTCACATATTCATTTTAACATTTAATATCCCGAAAGTGGGCAGTGCATAAAATATATACAAAGAAAAAAAAGAGTTACAAAAAATACAAAAAGATAAACAGACAATACATACAATTGGCAATTCGCTATGAAAATAAAAGGGAATAAAAACAGAAATAAATGTTACGTTACCGCAGTCTATCCCTGGACAGAAGTATGACTAGAATGGGTGGAACCCTATCAGTTTAGAACTGACTTTGTAGAGGGGACACTTGGAACAATGAGACTCCCCAATTTATTGGAATATGAATGTGGGCTGGATGTTAGCCCCTGGCCAATCAACCCTGGGGGGTGTTCCTGTCCCAGCCCACAGGGTGTTTCATGTTCCGAAACGACCAATGCCAAACCGGATCAGAATGGCGCTGACAACTGAATCATGGATAGTATTTCCAAAACCAGCGCCTTTTCCCGTTCACGACAGTGCCAAACATGACCTACCTGCCGCAGCCTAGCGCCACCTAACGGTTTTGTGCGGTTTCCTGAGACCCAAAACCAGCTACAAATATAGAGTGATATGTGCTGGTAGCTTATCACCCGTACGATCCAAAAGAATTATTTTCATCTCTCTGCCGCTAATTTTTTAGCTTTGTTGAGAGATGAAATATATTCCTTTGATCTGTTGACTCTAGTCAAAGCTTGTAGACTTTGTGGGACCTAGCAAATCCTTCCCTGCAGTTCCTGCAGCCAGGGAGGCTAGAACTCCTGTTTGAAGCTCAAGGAAGGTGACAAGCTGTGATTACTCTGATTGGGAACTCGTATTAGCGCCTCGGTGTCAACTGGATCCTTAGCTGACTTTGGTCCTATTTGAATGTTAATGAATGAACATATGTGTGCATGGCTGCTAACTGCATATTTAATGACACAGAATTAAACTACATCCACAATTATACTATTTCTATAAATCACATCACATCTTGCTAAGGCAAACTATCTTACACTTTCCATTTATGTTACACTGACTAAATACCTGCAATCAAAAAGAGGAAGAAGAAGATTAGATATTATAGAAAAAGAGTTAACCTACTAAAATGTGAAATGTGAACAACCTATATAAGTTAATAAAAGCCTGTAGCCTACAATTTTCTAAAACTGTCAAAGAATTCAAATTTCTATGGCAACTGGGTGTGTACTGTTTGTGTAAAGAACACTGTCAAAATTCTCATGTCTGCCCACATGATTGGTTCACTGCATTCCCTGGATATCTGCACATGGACTGATGTCAATTTAAAGGTGTTTCACTTGCAACAGTTTTGTTCTTGGTGAGTTGGTGGTTGTGATGATAAAAGTAGAAGCCTCTGCATCCATTTAGCCTGGCATATTGGATATGCTAGACTAAATGGATGTAGGGGCTTCTGTTTTTATTATTGCAACATTCAAGTGGCTAAAATTAAGGTGGACTCTCCTACTTACTACTTTGAGTTTTGATAAAATTTGCTAAAAAAGCTTTCATCAGTATTCTCAGAACAATAACAGAAAATAATATGCAAAAAGTTTACAAAAATCCTTGCAGTCATAGGCACCTGAGTCTCCTGCCCCAATACCCAGGGTCTAACGAACCCTTAAATACAGCATGTCACAATGACTATTAGGGCGATATGCTCTGCTGTATGCTATGTAACATGTCAGGGTTTCTTAGCTGAATGGTGGTGCCAAAACAATAAGTTTACTCCATGCCAGCAGGGTCTTCTTTAATATGGTTTGGACCCTGGGCAAAACATTTTCTTGGCCCCCTCCATTTCAATTTTGCTCTTCATCCCAGCATCTCAAAAAAACAGGTATCGGATCAAGTATTGAAACATTTGCACGAGTACAAGTACTCATGCAAATGCGCGGTATCGCACCGATACCAATACTAGAATTGGTATCGGTGCAACCCTAATTATGACCCAAACCTGCAATACTGCTTTAGGCCCGGTTCACATGTATGTGGGTTGGAGACCCACATTAGCACAGACACAGCAGCCCATTCATTTGAATGGGCTGCAATGCCTGCGCTTCCAAGATGCATGCATGCTGCATTTTAAAGATGCAGTGGCCTTTAAAACCATTCTGTTTTTGCACCATGCGACCCACCAACAGTTCCTGAACACACAAACGCACTGTGTTTTTAAAAGCGTGGCTCACGCATCTAAAAATGTAGCAAATGTGCCAGTGCAGGAACTGCAGGATAAATTGCATGGTGCAAAATCAGAATGGTTTTAAAGGCCACCTGACCACTGCATTTTTAAAATGCAGCATGCATCTTTATTCAGCGGGAAGCGAAGGCATTGCAGCCCATTCAAATGAATGGGCTGCTTTGTGCCTGTGCAAACATGCATACATCATGTGTACATCATGTAATGTATGTAAACGAAGCCAGCATGCATGCACTTTTCACCTTCACCTGACCGGCTGACCTCTGTCCTTGACAGTGCACGCAGCATGGCAACATGGGCCAGGCCATGGTGTGGTCTGGTGGCCTGGCCCATGCTGCCATGCTGCCGTGCTGCGTGCACTGTCAGGGACACAGGTCAGTTGGTTAGGTGAAGGTGAAAAGTTTTAAAAACCTAAAAAAAATATATAGTTATTGTGGGGTGATCTGTGATCATGGGGAGTGCTGAGTGGGACTAGGGAGCCAGCCAGGGGAGGAGAAAGACCTACCTACGTGGTGGTGGTCTCGATTGGTCCTCTCCTCTTCCTGGCCAGCTCAGGTCTGATGGGCGCCGGGTACAATCGTCCTCCAGTCCACTGTCCACACTGCTGCCTGCAGTCTGCCTGTGTGTAAACGTTAGGCAAGCCAGCACACACTCCTCTCTGGTAGTGCAGTGACTGACCATGATGAGACTGTCTGTGACACCAGCGGCTCAGCTGTGCTCTTCTCTCTACGCGGTGCCGCGGCGGCGGTCCTCACACAGTCAGCACGCACGCAAAGCAATGGGCGGGGTCAGAGCATCAGTGGGGCTCAAGGCCCTGCCCGCTCAATAATCCGCGGATGCGATTGGCGGTGACCGCCCAGTGCCACTGTAAGTGTATGAGACACACTGACTGGCTGAATGACGTGGGTGGTGACTGGAGTGGTCTGTCCGCAGCATACATGAAGGTCTAATTTTGGACATTTACGGGCAGCGCGCAGGCATAAGAGGCAGCTCTGCTTTGGGCCCCTAACAATGACAGGGCCCTGGGCAGCTGCCCCTTTTGCCCTGCATTAAAGATGGCCCTGCATGCCAGATATAGTTTTCAGGGCTTTCCTGCTCACTTTTATTTAAAAGACAGTTACAATTCAAATAGACATATCTTTCAACGCAGGATGTTCTCACCATCACTATGTATCAGCAAAACATTCAGCCTCCTGGCTTTACTACTCTGAGTACCTCTTCAGGGTCTTCCTTAACATTAGTACCTTTTTGACCCTCCTGACACACATCCCAATTTTTATGCACAGATGCTGTACCTTAGCTCTGCGTCTTCCCTACAGCGTCCTAGCTGCTCCAACCCTCATGGACTCTCTCTACAGTTTCCTAACTGCTCTGTCCCTCATGGACTCTCTCTCAGGCTCAGGCCTTGGCCTGTCCCAACCTGGACACCATGGTGCACACCAGCACCTCTCATGGCTTCCTTCACACACTAACCCCTTTGGGAGAGTGGGACTCTGAGCGCTGGCTATCACATGAAGCCAGCACACACTTGTGCTCACTTTCTAATATATCTGGCGTAAACCAACATTTAACCCAGTGGCACGGGGTCACTCTGCTACAGCTGACCGTAATGGGCTAAGTGATATCAAGCCTGACACTGCCTGCCTTATTACTGTGTATCTCAACACAGATCTGGAGAAGGAAGGCAATGGTGAAAGACCTGTGAGACTTTTCAAAGGTAAGTAAATACTAAAGGTTCAATTGATACCAATATCAATCAGGGGCATACAACACCAACATTTAAGGGGGTGATCACCAATGACCACGCGCATTTAAGTGGTCACTCATATTTAACCACCAAAATTTAAGGGGGCACTTTCTGATTACCACTAATGTGTTAGGAGGCACTTAATCCTGACCACTGTACTTTGCATGCTGTGCTTTGCATTACAAACTCCTGACCTCTACACTACACATATGAAAACTGTACATCACATATCCCTTACTGCTGCACTCTATATGCAGTGATGTACATTACATAGTCCTGAGCCCTGCACTCCAAATGCTAGCTTGTACATTACATAGTCCTGAGCCCTGCACTCCAAATGCTAGCTTGTACATTACATAGTCCTGAGCCCTGCACTCCAAATGCTATTGTGTACATTACATAGTCCTGAGCCCTGCACTCCAAATGTTGTTCTGTACATTAAATAGTCCTGATCCCTGCACTGCAAATGTTGTTCTGTACATTACATAGTCCCGAACCCTACACTCCAAATGCTGTTGTGTACATTACATAGTCCTGAACCCTGCATTTCAAATGTTGTTCTGTACATTATATAGTCCTGATCCCTGCACCACAAATGCTGCTCTGTACATTACATAGTCCTGACTCCTGCACTCCAAATGCTGTTCTATACGTTACATAGGCATGAACCCCACACTCCAAATGCTATTCTGTACATTACATAGTCCTGACCCCTGCACTCCAAATGCTGTTCTGTACATTACATAGTCCTGAGCCCTGCACTCAAAATGCTGTTCTGTACATTACATAGTCCTGACCCCTGCACTCCAAATACTATTCTGTACATTACATGCACTCCACATGCTATCATTTCCTGAGCCCTGCACTCCAAATGTTGTTCTGTACATACATAATCACGAACGCTGCACTCCAAAAGCCATTCTGTACATTACATAGACCTAATAGTTTCGGTCTATACACAGTATTGTACAGTACATAGTCCTGTCCTCAAAATGTTATGTTATATATTACATAGCAAAAATGATATCAGATGTCTCCACTAGCAATAGTCAATACAGAAATGGGTACCTTTAAGCTATGATTGGCAAGCTGTACTCATAGGACTATTGAGCAGCTTTAGGCAATAAAAATATAGCTTTTCAGCAGTTTTTACCCAACATTCCAGCACGCACTTTATCAGTTCCATTACCCGGTGCTCCAGCAAGGCTCCAGTTTCCCTCATCATGGATGTACCCTCCAGCAAGGCAGATGAACTTCAGGCCTTAGACTTGGGCCCACTCTTGGTTTCATCCTCCCTAAGCAGCATACCTGGAAGACAGAGGCCTCCAACACAACTAACTCTCCTGGCAACAGTTCAGGGGGTAAGGACAAAGGACCTTTCTGGAACCCCAAATATTTATATCCTTCCCCAGCATGTACTACTGGCAATAAACCTCATAGTGGTTGGCCATAAAGACATAATTATTCATAACTCTGAACTTTTTTATCTTCTTGCTCTATTGCCAGGGACACTCCCCAACAACAGGTAGAAGCAAGCAATAATATGGGATTAGGAAACAAGCAACAAAAGTAGGACTTTAACAATTCATAGCTCAAGCTGACTACAGCCCAGCAATAGCAATACATTTAAGCAGAGGACACTCTGGCATATGGCAGGATCCAGAGGCATATCTATCGCAAGGCAAACCAGGCATTTTTCAGGGTGAAGCTGAAGGTAAAGGTGATGGACTGGCCAAGCATGTCTTCAGACCTAAACCCTATTGAGCATCTGTGGTGCATCCTCAAACGGAAGGTGGAGGAGTGCAAGATCTCTAACATCCACCAGCTCCATGATGTTGTCATGGAAGAGTGGAAGAGGACTCCAGTGGCAACCTGTGAAGCTCTGGTGAATTCCATGCCCAAGAGGGTTAAGGCACTGCTGTAAAATAATGGTGGCCACACAAAATATTGACACTTTGGGCCCAATTAGGACATTTTCTCTTAAAGGTATACTCACTTTTGTTGCCAGCGGTTTAGACATCCGGGACTACATCCCGGAGCTGGTGGATGTTAGAGACCTTGCGCTTCTCCATCTTCCGTTTGAGGATGCTCCACAGATGTTCAATAGGGTTTAGGTCTGGAGACATGCTTGGCCAGTCCATCACCTTTACCCTCAGCTTCTTTAGCAAGGCAGTAGTCGTCTTGGAGGTGTGTTTGGCCCTGCAGCCCAGTCTCCGAAGGGAGGGGATCATGCTCTGCTTCGGTATGTCACAGTACATGTTGGCATTCATGGTTCCCTCAATGAACTGTAACTCCCCAGTGCCAGCAGCACTCATTCAGCCTCAGACCATGACACTCCCACCGTCATGCTTGACTTTAGGAAAGACACACTTGTCTTTGTACTCCTCAGCTGGTTGCCGCCACACACGCTTGACACCATCTGAACCAAAGAAGTTTTATCTTGGTCTCATCAGACCACATGACAAGGTTCCAGTAGTCCATGACCTTAGCCTGCTTGTCTTCAGCAAACTGTTTGCAGACTTTCTTGTGCATCATCTTTAGAAGAGGCTTCCTTCTGGGATGACAGCCGTGCAGACCAATTTGATGCAGTGTGCGGCGTATGGTCTGAGCACTGACAAGCTGAACCCCCACCCCTTCAACCTCTGCAGCAATGCTGGCAGCCCTCATACATCTATTTCCCAAAGACAACCTCTGGATATGACGCTGAGCATTTGCACTCAATCTCTTTGGTCAACCATGGCGTAGCCTGTTCTGTGTGGAACTTGTCCTGTTAAACCACTGTATGGTCTTGGACACCGTGCTGCAGCTCAGTTTCAGGGTCTTGGCAATCTTCTCATAGCCTAGGCAATCTTTATGTAGAGCAACAATACTTTTTTCAGATCCTCAGCGAACTCTTTGTCATGAGGTGTCATGTTGAACTTCCAGTGACCAGTATGAGAGAGTGATAGCGATAACACCAAATTTAACACACCTGCTCCTCATTCACGCCTGAGACCTTGTAACACTAACAAGTCACATGACACCTGGGAGAGAAAATGGCTAATTGTGCCCAATTTAAAAATTTTCACTTAGGGGTGTACTCACTTTTGTTGCCAGCGGTTTAGACATTAATGGCTGTGTGTTGCGTTATTTTGAAGGGACAGCCAATTTACACTGTTATACAAGCTGTACACTCATTACTTTACATTGTAGCAAAGTATCATTTCTTCAGTGTTGCCACATGAAAAGATATAATAAAATATTTACAAACATTTGAGGGGTGTACTCACTTTTGTGAGATACTGTATATATATATATATATATATATATATATATTTATATATACTCTGCATTCAGTGTTTATATAGTGCATACAATGTTGTGAAGAGTGCGGGGCTGTAAAGAGGAGAGAGCTGTGAAAAGTGGGGGGTTGTGGAGAGGAGAGAGCTGTGAAGAGTGGGGGAGGGGTTGTGAAGAGGAGAG
>BLSH010419824.1:307090-324769 GCA_018402905.1 Glandirana rugosa
AGGAGACGTGTTAGGGGAGGGGGTGAGAAGTGAGGGGATTGTGAAGAGGAGAGAGCTGTGAAGAGTGGGGGAGGGGATTGTGCAGAGGAGAGAGCTGTGAAGAGTGGGGGACTTTACAGATGAAGGGGTGGATCTTAAACAGGAAGGGGTAGGACAAATTTAGATGGGGGGGGTCCGATTTTAGTCTTGCATAGGGCAGCACAAACCACCCATTATACACCACTGGCAGGATCCCTATACAACCTTGGCTAATAGTCACGTCTTGGCACAGTTACTGTATCACAGTCTGTTCTTTTTGCTTTATTGAGTCTTTGTACCACATGTATATAGGTCAGCTTAGCTTCATTAGATTGTATCAAATGCATCAATGAAGAGCATAAATTGTATTGCCTTGCTGTTAGTAACAGAGAACCCAACTTCCTTACTACTGCTTCTTTCACCTGCCATAAATGAACAAGAGTGCAGCCTAATGGAAAACTGTGATCATGTGATGAATAACAATATGGCTGCTGTCAGGATATACAATATGTTTGGCATAGGTCACAAAATATACTTCCATCCACACATGGAAACCATAGGCACCCTATAGGTGTGAAAAGCAGGGCCAGATTAAGAGCATCATGGGCCTGGTGCTGAGAATTTTGGTGGGCCTTTCATGCTCCCAACATTGTGGGAACAGTTTGGGGATGGCCCCTTCCTGTTCCAACATGACTGCGCACCAGTGCACAAAGCAAGGTCCATAAAGACATGGATGAACTAGTTTGGGGTGGATGAACTTAACTGGCCTGCACAGAGTTCTGACCTCAACCAAATAGAACACCTTTGGGATGAATTAGAGTGGAGACTGCGATCCAGGCCTTCTCACCCACATCAGTGCCTGACCTCACAAATGTGCTTCTGGAAGAATGGTCAAACATTCCCATAGACACACTCATAAACCTTGTGGACAGCCTTCCCAGAAGAGTTGAAGCTGTTATAGCTACAAAGGATGGGGCAACTCAATATTGAACCGTACGGGCTAAGACTGGGATGCCATTAAAGTTCATGTGCATGTAAAGGCAGGCGTCCCTATACTTTTGCCTAGCTAGTGTATATGCCAAGATTTGCAATGGTGGTGGAACCCTCCTACACATAAATACTACATTTGGACATGATTTAGGCAAGGCCCTGAGTCGGGAGTTATGTTTAACAACACAGAGAGAACAAGCAACATCTCTACATGAAGAGACATGTTTGGGATTCAAACTCAGGACCTGAGCAATGCTAGGCAAAATTTCTACCTTGTGAGCCACAGGGCTGCTGCATGCGGAGTCCTCCTACAGATAAATACACAGATACTGCATTTCTTGGAATATATAGGAATTACATTAGTCAGGAGTTTCTGTTCTTGATTTATTCTGTGATATTTGGTGTTTCTTGCTGTGTGAGTGTAGAATAGTAATGTTATCCTCAGATTTTTTGGGAATTACATTTTTATTTCTGATGTTGATACACATATCACATTTTTTGGGCTCAAATTAAAGTGGTTGTCAACTCTGGACAACCACTTTAACCTACAGGTAAGCCTATAAGGCTTAACTGTAGGTTCCCTGCATATCTCCTAAACCTGCACGGTTTAGGAGATATACAGTGTACTTGCATGTGCCAACGTCATCGGCACATGCACAGTGAAGAAACGGCCTCCATGCCATTTCTTGACTGAGATCGTGCCGCGATTGGCGGCTCCCATGCGTATGCATGACGTCACGCGTCTTCGGCCTGTCACAGAGCCGGACATCGCGGCCCCGGAAGGAAGAGAGGCGAGGATGGACGTGGCCTGGAGCGGGGACATCGTGAGCTTCCAATGCAGGTAAGTGACACATAATAGACTAGTATTCCATGCATACTAGCCTATTATGCTTTTAAATTGCAGGGTAACAAAGAGGAAGTAAAACCCATCAGGGTTTACTTCCTCTTTAAAGCAGAGTTCTACCCAAAAATGGAACTTCTGCTTTAAGCACTCCTCGCCCCCTTACGTGCCACATTTGGCATGTAATTTTTTTGGGGGGGGGGGTGTACCTGGTTTTCAGAGGGACTCCCTGTCCCTCTTCCTTCTTCCATTTCTGGGCCGCCTATGTGATTCCTCCTCTCCCCCTAGATGGCCCCTCCCTCCTGGCAATATTATGGGACACATCACAGGTCCCAGAAGATTTCCTGGCCACTAGGAACGTGCAGCGCTACTCGCGCATGCGTAGTGCATGCCCGGTCATGAAGCCACGGCCGGTGCCCACACTTGCAATGACGGCACCGCCGGGAGGAGGGAGAGACAAGTGAGGCTGTGGGTGTAGCCATCACTGGACCGCGGGACAGGTAAGTTACAGTTTATTAAAAGTCAGCAGCTACACTTTTTGTAGCTGCTGACTTTTAATAAACTAAAAAAATGAGTGGAATTCCTCTTTAGGATCACTTGGAAAGAATAAAAAATAAAACAAATGGGACTAATTTTAAATTTCCATAAGCAATGGTATTGTTTTTGGTTTGTAAAGACACCTATGTGAGTTTGGGGAAATATTTTTGTGAGATAGACATCAACAAGTGAAAGTGACAGAGAAAAAAATATTTTACCAAAATATGAAAAGATTACACATTCTACCATTCTTAAAAACAAAATAGATTATCAAAATTGCAACATTTTGGACCATTTCTTTGAGAGAAAGATACATTTCATCTCAACATGAAAAGGATTTATTTGGGGAAGTTACAATTGTATTAGAATGAATGGCTGAAAATTGCATTGGGCTGCATTGCTCCAACTTTTACTCTCAAAAAACTCGCACAGCTCTCATTTTGGTATTTACTATAGCGCCCTGTAATTACTCCATGGAAGCAAAATTTAGAGCAGTTTCAGGTCTGAGCATGATCAGTTGTGCTCAGCTGTGTTCTGCACCTAGGAGTAAAGAGATGGGGAATTTATCACTTCTCAGACTTTTTAAGATATTTCAGAACTCAGCTGTGGCTGCTGCCTGTGATTTACATAACGATAGCCCCTGCCGGCTGCCCCCGATTTACATAATAATAGCGCCTGCTGTCTGTGATTTACATAACAATGGTGTACACACAGGGCCGGTGCAAGGATTTTTGTCTACTTAGGCAAAAGTGCATTTTGCCGCCCCCCATTCATCCGGCGCACCCCCACACCATCCTCCTGATCACAACCCCAAATAACCCCACTCCGATCACCCCCCCCCACATACCCCCACTATAATTACATCCCCAATCTGATCAAACCCCCACATAACCCTACTATGATCCCTCCCACATACCCCCACCCCACACCCCCCACCCCCCACCGGATCACACCTGATCACACCCCCCTACATAATCCCACTACGGCCCCCCACATAACTACCCCCCCATAACCGCCACCACCAACCTGATCACGCTCCCCACATAACCCCACTATGATCCCCCCACATACCCCAACCTGATCACACTCCCCACATAACCCCAATCGGATCACACACCCCGCCCTCTCCCTGCATGCACCTGGGATCTGTCCACCGCTCCGCGCTGTGCTGCATCCTTGGATCCCTTCTGAGAGTGGGGTCAGTTCACCGCCTCGCAGAGCCTCACTGCACGCTCCTGCACTCTGACCCTGTAGCTTACTTAACAAGCAGGCAAGCTAACACTTCCACGCTACACCCTCTCTCCTACCAGGTGCAGAGTGGAAGTGTCAGTTTGGCGGCAGGGGACAGCTATTTTTAAAATCTGAATCCCTAGCAAGTGGCTGGGGATCTGGATTTTACCACCCCCTCCAGCCTGGCGCCCTAAGGCAGCTGCCCAGGCTGCCTTATGATAGCACCGGCCCTGTGTACACACACAGAGCTACACAGCATTAATGACTCACTGGCATGGGCCTATCTTGAGGTAGGGGCCTGGAGCTGCAGCTCCAATGGCCCCTATGTTAATCTGGCCCTGGTGAAAAGGCGGACTTTGTTGGCACAACATGAGGCAACTTGAGTATGATGTCTTGTGCCAACAAAGTCCACCTTTTCAAACCTATAGGGTGCCTATGGTTTTCATGTGTAAGTAATTGGAGGTGGTTGCTTATCCTGGGGCCCTTTACTTCCATCATGGGTCCCTTTATTACGGCACCCTTTCACAAGTTCTGCAGCGCCCCCATTACTGCCATCTTCGGGCCTCCCCATGGTGGTGAAATGCCAGGGCCTGGTCGCAATTGCAATTGCAACCTTTGCAATCCTGATAGTTCCCTCACTGGTGTCAGTAGTTTTTAATTTTTATTTTAATTGTATTTTTTTTACCATTTCATTTTATTTCTTTTACAATTTTATTTTTATTAATTTTTAAAACTTTTTTTAGGAGCTCTGTTGGGGGGCTTTGGTGAGATATCAGGGCTCTAAACAAACCTCAGCCCTCAATCTCCATCTGTGTAGCCTCAGCTGCACAGAATCAATAGACAGGAATAGCTGTGCACCTAGCCTCCCATTCATTCATAAATGGAAGTATAGTAAAAACAGTTTACTATGCTTCAGTTATGACTGAACCAATTGGTACCAATCACTGACTCTGTTCATTCAGAAAAAGAAGGAGCCAGTAGATGACAAATTTACCGACCCATTCCCATCTCTCCATCATGACACATCTTCTACAGCAGTTGGCAGGAGAGAGGAGGGGGGAAGACAGCAGCTCTGTGGGGGGGGGGGGGGGGGACCAGGGAAACACACAGGGACCCTGGGAATAGCGGAAGACAAGTAAACTGGATAGGAGGGGCAGCGGAGACAGCATATAGAGGAACCAATCTCCTGCATTAGGAGGAAAATGGAGGAGACTGGTTCCTCTATATGCCGCCCCTGCCATCCCTCCTATCCAGGTGTACAAGGGAGGCACATGGTCTCCCTGGAGGATGGGGCCCGGTTGTAATTGCAACCCCTATCGTTACACCCCTGCTTCCATCCCTTATTCTTTGGCTTTCTGCTGCTAACTATTGACAATGGAGACAATCATAGCACTAGTATCTCTGAGACACTAAAAACCAGCTGGACAAAAGAAGGGATCGTTCACATTAGCATTATTCCTCTGCAGAGCGATCTATGGCGGATTGCTCTTCAGAGGGCATTTGATAGGTGGTGGAGAGGTGTTATGTTGTCTCCTCACTGCCTGTTTTAACTCCCAAAACCTGCACCACTGCACTGCCACCACATGCATCGATCATTGTGGGTGCAGTGTGGTCCCATTCAGTTGATCATTTTTGGCATGCTGCGATACAAAACCCGTCCACTGCCTTTACAGCTTAAAGCAGTATTAAAGATATAAATTTAAATGAAACGCTGACGGGCAGGGTTTTTACAACAGAAAAGACCCAAGTGGTTTCTTCTGTCATAACTGCTTCTCTCTGCAATTTTTTGTCAGTGACTCATTTATTGATATTTGTAGTTATTATTATTTATTATCTTTATACTATTAAATAAAGAATAGAACTATGGTTAAAGCGGAACTCCAGGCAAATTTCTATTTATCACGCAGTGGGGCTGTGCGGTGGACTGTTTCTGATGTCATCACGCTCAGAGACTGAGTTTGGACGTGAAGACATCAGGAACAGTCCACCACTGGACGTGGGGGAGCGTCGTTTTCCAGAGAATCTGGAGGACTCATTCCAGATTGGACAGGAATAAAAAATGTTGCTCGGAGTTGGGCTTTAAGTCACACTACTTGGATCTTAAATATTACCTCTTTTTCCTAAGGGTCTATTCCCTGGGTTTTCTTATTTTGTGGCCACATATTTATTCTGTAGCAAGATATCTGCCCAAATATACAGCCAATATCATTAAGATATCTTCAGCATAAAGAAGAGCAAGGAGTCCTGGAAGTGACGGTTTGGCCCCCACAGAGCCCTGATCTCAACCTCACGGAATCTGTCTGGGATTACATAAAGAGACAGAAGGATCTGAGGCAGCCTACATCCACAGAAGATCTGCAGTTAGCAATCCAACATACAGTATCTTACAAAAGTGAGTACATCCCTCACATTTTTGTAAATATTTTATTCTAACTTTTCATGTGACAACACTAAAGAAATGACACTTTGCTACAATGTAAAGTAGTGAGTGTACAGCTTGTATAACAGTGTAAATTTGCTGTCCCCTCAAAATAACTCAGCACACAGCCATTAATGCCTAAACCGTTGGCAACAAAAGTGAGTACACCCCTAAGTGAAAATGTCCAAATTGGGCCCAGTGTCATGTGACTCGTTAGTGTTACAAGGTCTCAAGTGTGAATGGGGAGCAGGGGTGTTAAATTTGGTGTTATCGCTCTCACTCTCTCATACTGGTCACTGGAAGTTCAACATGGCACCTCATGGCAAAGAACTCTCTGAGGATCAGAAAAAAAGAATTGTTTCTCTACATAAAGATGGCCTAGGCTATAAGAAGATTGCCAAGACCCTGAAACTGAGCTGCAACATGGTGGCCAAGACAGTGTTTTAAAAGGACAGGTTCCACTCAGAACAGGCCTCGCCATGGTCGACTAAAGAAGTTGAGTACACGTGCTCAGTGTCATATCCAGAGGTTGTCTTTGGGTAATAGACGTTTGAGTGCTACCTGCATTGCTGAAGAGGTTGAAGTGGTGGGGGCCAGCCTGTCAGTGCTTAGACCATACGCTGCGCACTGCATCAAATTGGTCTTTCAGAAGGAAGCCTCTTCTAAAGATGATGCACAAGAAAACCCGCAAACAGTTTGCTGAAGAGAAGCAGACTAAGGACATGGATTACTGGAACCATGTCCTGTGGTCTGATGAGACCAAGATAAACTTATTTGGTTCAGATGGTGTCAAGCGTGTGTGGCAGCAACCAGGTGAGGAGTACAAAGACAAGTGTGTCTTGCCTACAGTCAAGCGTGGTGGTGGGAGTGTCATGGTCTGGGGCTGCATGAGTGTTGCCGGCAATGGAAAGCTACAGTTCATTTAGGGAAGCATGAATGCCAACATGTACTGTGACATACTGAAGCAGAGCATGATCCCCTCCCTTCGGAGACTGGGCCGCAGGGCAGTATTCCAATATGATAACGACCCCAAACACACCTCCAAGACGACAACTGCCTTGCTAAAGAAGCTGAGGGTAAAGGTGATAGACTGGCCAAGCATGTCTCCAGACCTAAACCCTATTGAGCATCTGTGGGGCATCCTCCAATGGAAGGTGGTGGAGCGCAAGGTCTCTAACTTCCACCAGCTCTGTGAAGTCATCATGGAGGAGTGGAAGAGGACTCCAGTGGCAACCTGTGAAGCTCTGGTGAACTCCAAGCCCAAGAGGGTTAAGGCAGTGCTGGAAAATAATGGTGGCCGCACATAATATTGACACTTTGGGCCCATTTTGCACATTTTCACTTAGGGGTGTACTCACTTTTGTTGCCAGCGGTTTAGACATTAATGGCTGTGTGAGTTATTTTGAGGGGACAGCAAATTTACACTGTTATACAAGCTGTACACTCACTACTTTACATTGTAGCAAAGTGTAATGTCTTCAGTGTTGTCACATGAAAAGATACAATAAAATATTTACAAATATGTGAGGGGTGTACTCACTTTTGTGAGATACCGTATTTGGAACAACCTACATGCCGAGTTCCTTCAAAAACTATGTGCAAGTGTACCTAGAAGAATTGATGCTCGTTTGATTCCAAAGGGTAGTTACACCAAATATTGATTTGATCCTCTGTTCACTAATTTTGCATTTTGTAAATTGATGAAAATAAACAAATATATATTTCTGAAAGCATTCTTACTTTACAGCATTTCTTCACCCTTGCCTAAAACCTTTGCACAGTACTGTATACCATATATGAAAGTGGTCTCGTACTTCCTGTCCACATATGTGAACGTTGTTTCCAGAGAGCTGGAAACAATTACAGCAATGGCTGTGGGCAGCTTCTGCTGCAAACTCAACATTTTCTCCTACTCTGCAAACTTTAACCTGCCCGCCTGACCACAAGTACCCATCAGATGTGCCTGGAACATCACACATACCAGCAGAGTACCAAAGGTGTGAGTTAGAATCTGAATCACATCTTAATAATCATTTCTGTTTGCTGAGCCAGCAACAAGCACTCTTTTATATCTTCAGCAAGACTCACTTCTCTGACTTCCTCTCATATTTAAAGTCTCTCTTTAAAGGAAATGAGGGCTGAAAGAAATATGTAGGCTGTCAGTGCTGACCTACTTCTGAAAAATACTCTTTATCTGGCAGACTTTGGTTTCAGTCCTTTTTGATTTCCTCTTCTGCAACCAGTAAGCAGCAAGTAAGGCCAGTGCCAAGTCAGAATTCCTGATCTGCAAATATGTTCCAGGACAGTGATTAAACAATTCTATTGAAGCATGTATTCTTAACCTAATAAAGTCCCTTCTATTGCTCTCAGCCTCCTCCAAATTCCCAAATTTGCTTGTTTGATGCTGTTGTAGCGCACCCCCTAAGGAGCTGCTGGTGAATTTGGTCCTATTTGCCTGCTTGGAGCACACGCAGCCAGGCGCAAAGCATTTCCTTGATTATTACGCTGTCTCAGAAAACAGTGTAGGGTTTTTTAGGGTTTTCATTGGAAACTTGGATAAGGGTAGGGAGCATGGGATACCCCAAAACTGCAGAACTGGATAACTCCAATTCCTGGCTGCACTTCACAAACTGCTGGCTGTAATGTAAAACTGCTTAATGTTCCCTAGGATTTTCTGTGCTGACGGTGACCAGTACTCCTTCCAGAGTTAAAAAGCTACACACAGTCACTAACTCTTGAGCATTGGGGGTCGATTATTCACTTAGCATCTTTATCATCGTTTGCCGATATCCACCAGGCTCTTCCCAGTGATGGAGATGTAGACTCACACCACCATAGGACAGTTGGTCTCTTTCCCACCAATTTCTTTCTGGCTCTCTTCAGTGAGTTTCTCCAGACCCAATTTCATCCTTGGATTTCCCAGCGAAGCCTAGCTGGGACCAGGGGCGTAATGATAGGGGTTGCAATTGCAACCGGGCCTCATGCTCCAGGGGGCTTGTGTGCCTCCCTTATACACCTGGATAGGAGGGATGGCGGGGCGGTATTTAGAGGAACCAATCTTCTCCATTTTCCTCCTAATGCAGGAGATCGGTTCCTCTATATGCTGCCCCAGGCCGCCCCTCCTATCCAGTTTACTGGCAGCGCAGGTGCAAGGGGCAGCTGCTTTGTGGCCCACAACAATGACTGGGGCTGCCCCTTGTACGGTAGATGCGTTGCAGGTTTTCTGCACCACATCCTAGTATGAACCGGGGCTTATTATTGCCTTTTCAACACAATTAAAAAAGGGCCAGGGCACTGAGGGCAGCAAACAGTCCAGCCTGGCTCTGGAAGCAATGTTGTTGTGCCTGGTAACCCCTAAGCCATTTGGCTCTGCAGTCAGCACCACAACATAGCTGACAGAGCCAGGCTGGACTGTCAGTACCAACCAAGCAGTGAAAAATGGTAACCCACAAATCCAGTGATAATTTTGCCAGTTGCCACAGACTCACTTACCTCAATGGCAGCACAGCAGTGGTGGTAAGTGGTCTGTGATGACCATCTCTCAGGCAGCAAGCAAGCCAAAAAGGAAAGAGGAAGGTTCAGCTCCTTAGCAGCAGTACTGCTACCTTGCACGTTCTCTGCTCCATTCTCCTTCGAAGTCCAAGTCGGGCATGGTGGGCGGGACTACAGATGCCGCTTGCTCCCACTGTGTGTATGATCTGTCCGCCGGGCACCCAGCACAACCTGGCTGTAACAGCATGACGTAAGTGCCTGTGACAGCGTGCCTTACACCCGACCTGCTGCATCCACTTCGCCCGCAATACTGACTGCTGTGCTCCGCTGTTTGTCGTTGCGGTGCTGGTGCCCTGAAAGGCAACACCGCAGAGACACTTTTTATTTTTGGCAGGATGCTCTGGGGGGGGGTTGAACACCCTAAACTCCCCCTTATCTATGCCCCTGTTCAATGGATGTAACAGCTTGGTGTGTAGGTAAGGTTGTATTAAAACTTTTGCGTAGCGGGGGGAACAAACGAGTGTGTGTGATCTATTTGCATGCAATTTTGGGTGTCACATTGGGTCAACCCATTCACTTTCAGGGCAACAAGCTTCACAGGTTTTTTAAAGGCACGGTCTGCCGTGATTACCGTGCAATCCTGTTGTTCAGCAATCACAGCAGAATCACATTGCATTTGGGGTAGCATTAAGGAATAATAGCACCCAAACTCATGTTGTGCATTATGCAGACATCGCCATGCAATCTGGAATTGTGAGCCATTGGCTGAGAGCGCTGATTGGGTGCTAATCAGCAGACCTTTTTCGGTCATGCCCAGGGCCGTCCCATCCATTAAGGGTGCACGGGCACCGCCCCCTCTATCCTCACCACCCCCTATATGCAATGGATAGATTCATGCATAGCATGAATCTATCCATGGACGCCCGCAACCACCCCCTATTCATGTGGCCGGCCCCTTTGAGGAGTTGGCCGTATGAATTACCATGGCGGGGGGTTCCTTTGAAGCATCTAATAGGCTTCAAAATAGAGTGGCTTGTGGCGCAGTGTGTGCCGCCACGAGCCCTTAGAAAGGCAAATTAATATTTGCCTTTCTAACACAGAACCAACAATCAGGAAGCACCGTTATGTTACCAGTTTTCCGATTGGCAGAGAAGACAGGCGATCCTATTGGACGCCGTTCTCAGAGGCGGATGCGCGACTGAAGCCAAGCCACTCCCCGCTCGCTGGATACCACTTGCTGCCTGCCTGCTGCCCGCTCCTAGATGGGGTAAGTGCTGGACTTTGATGTCCCGACTGCTCTGGGGGGGAGTACTGCCAGTGCCACGAGTCCCGCGGTGGGGGGGAGAGGGTAGATGGATTCTGGTATCCCTCCCCCTCTGGTCTTACTATATACCCCTCTGGTGATGCTGTATATATCCCTCTGGTGATGCTGTATATACCCCTCTGGTGATGCTGTATATACTCCTCTGTTGATGCTGTATATACTCCTCTGGTGATGCTGTATATACTCCTCTGGTGATGCTGTATATACTCCTCTGGTGATACTGTATATACTCCTCTGTTGATGCTGTATATACTCCTCTGGTGATGCTGTATATACTCCTCTGGTGATGCTGTATATACCCCTCTGGTGATACTGTATATACTCCTCTGGTGATGCTGTATATACTCCTCTGCTGATACTGTATATACCCTTCTGGTGATGCTACATACAACCTCTGAGGATGCTGTATATACTCCTCTGATGATGCGGTATATACTCCTCTGGTCATTCTGTATATACCCCTCTGGTGATGCTGTATATACCTCTATCTGGTGATGCTGTATATACTCCACTGGTGATGCTGTATATACCCCCCTCTGGCGATGCTGTATATACCCCCTCTGGTGATGCTGTATGTACTCCTCTGGTGACGCTGTATATACCCCTCTGATGATGCTGTATATGCTCTTCTGGTGATGCTGTATATACCCCTATCTGGCGATGCTGTATATCCCTACCTGAAGATGCTGTATACCCTATCTAGTGATGCTGGGCTGTATACTCTTGAGACAATGGGTGGAATCTATAAGGGGTGGGGCTTATGAGAAGTGGGAGTGTTCAAAAAGGAAGGGCGGGGTCTTTCGCCCCTCATCCTAAAATTTCACCAGCCGCCATTGGTCATACCCCTTCAACAGAAGCCAGCTGGCCTCTGTCGTACCAGCTGCCATACACATGGGCCACACGGTTTCTACTGAACTGGCCGATGCCGCTCGATATCTATATCTGAAGAGTGGAGTGCTGTGGTGGGCAATCTTATCCCCCTGAGGGATCCATGTGTCCCTGTGGCGCAATGCATAGGGGAGGGACTTTGACGTTATGACGCTCTAACAGAGGATACCAAAGAATAGTGATCTATGGCTGACGGGAGAAATTGGTAGGAGAAGGAGGAAGCGATTCCATTACTGAACCACAGGAACTACACTTCAAGTTCCCTTGGGAGGGACAAAAGCGTTATTTGATCATATTAACACAAACGATCTATTATCCTAGGTGAGAGCACACCCAGTGGAGTGCTTGGCCTAACACTATAAGGCGACATTTATGTACACTTTTTATTGATGGACTTTTGTGGACATTTAATTTGCGGTTTTACACCATTCTAGTAATGGTATAGGGTGTTCAGGCAACACAGGAATATGATCCACACATATATATTTGAACATAGAATATATATATGGTGTTTTTGATTCTAAAGGTGAAACGTGGCACTTATATTATTTAATTTACATGTTGGATCACATTATTATGAGAGTGTAGAAGGTGTAAGCAATTCACCAGTTTCTAATTTTGTATAATTTTTTATTTTATATCATTTTTGAGTAATATTACAACTGCATGTAACCCCTATCAGCGAGCAGTATCACAACACATTCTTTCAGCCCGTGTGTACAGCTCTTAAATGTGCACAGCCGCTGCACCTCACATCCTCTTATTGCTTTCTACAGGCTGCTGCCCATAGGCTGATACTTGTGACTCCCGGGCACAGAAATCATGCTCCTTTGTATGCTGAGCAGGCCCTCTGAGGATGCATAAATAAGGCCTTTGTTTTAAAAGCTTTCTGTATTAAGTCACCCCAACATCAAATCAAACCACATGTATTATTCTGGTGGTCTGTAAATCATGAGACTACATCTCACCTTCTTCTCTTCCCGTTCTCTAGTGTAGCATGGCTTGTCTCATTACTGTTACTGAGTGTGTGCATGCTGAGCTAGCACTACAATGTATAAAGAGACTTTAGGAAGAACTAAAGCCTAAAATATTAAAAAAATAAAAACCTGTGAGCAGACAGGTTTTTTATTGCAGAAGAGGCATGCAATGTCTCTTCTGTAATAAAATATCCTACCAGCCGCCTACCTACTCACCTCCCACCTACCTTGTGCAGCTTAGTTTACATTCCGGCACATTGCCTGTGCTGTGTGGCGAGATGACTGAACTCCTGTGCATGCATAGGCATGCATACAGGGTGTTCGGGATGTGCCTGGGCACACCCTAGTCACCCCATGTGCCTTAGCATTATCGCGGGGGGGCACCAGGTGGGTGGTTGGGGGTGCCAGTGGCCAGTGTAAATGCCCTCATTATATTTTAGGCTAGGTTTAACTTTAGGAACACTTTACATAGGGATGGGCCGAACACCCCCTGGTTTGGTTCGCACCAGAACATGCAAACAGGCAATAAATTTGTGCGAACATGCAAACCCTGTTAATGTTTATGGGATTCGAACATGAAAAATCAAAAGTGCTCTTTTTAAAGGCTTATATGCAAATTATTACCATAAAAAGTATATGGGGACCCGGGTACTGCCCTAGGGGACATGTATCAATGCAAAAAGTTTTTGAATCAAACCTTTTTTCAGGAGCAGTGATTTTAATAATGATTAACTCCTTCCCATCTGCACTATAGCCAAAAGACGGCTACAGCGCGGGGATGCGCGCCGTGCGCTCTGTGATTACCGAGCGTATGAGACTCGGCTGATCACAGATCAGAGTAAGGGGCCGATCCCAGCCCTTATCACGTGATCAGCTGTCAGCCAAGGACAGCTGATCACGTGATGTAAACAGAAGATCGGTGATTGGTATTTTATTTCCCTCACGCTGTCAGCGTGAAGGGAAAACAAAGCCGACGACCGGCTTCTGTCAGAGGGACGTCAGTCCCTCACACAGAGAGCCACGGCTGGTCATCTGTGCCCACCAGTGCCACCTATCAGTACACACCAGTGCCACATACGAGTGCCCACAGTGCAACCTATCAGTGACCACAGTGCCACCTATCAGTGCCCACAGTGCCACCTATCAATGCCCAACAGTGCTGCCAATCAATGCCCATCAGTGCCTCATCATCAGTGCCACCGATCAGTGCTGCCTATCAGTGTCACCTACAAGTGCTTCCAGTGCCCATCAGTGCCACCTATCAGTGCCGCTTATAAGTTCCACCTATCAGTGCCCTTCAGTGCCACCTATCAGTGCCCTTTAGTTCCACCCATCAGTGTCGCCCCTCAGTGCCAACCATCAGTGCCAACCATCAGTGCCATCCATCAGTGCCACCTCTCAGTGCCACCCATCAGTGCCCCCCTTATCAGTGCCTATCAGTGCAGCCTATTGGTGCCCATCAGTGGAGCCTATCAGTGCCCATCAGTGCAGCTTATCAGTGCCCATCAGTGCCATTTCATCAGAGCACATCAATGAAGGAGAAAACTTACCTGTTTTCAAAATTTTATAACAAACTATGAAACTATTTTTTTTCATTTTTTTCATTTTTATAAAAAACCCAGTGGTGATTAAATACCATCAAAAGAAAGCTCTATTTGTGGGGGAAAAATGATAAAAATATAATTTGGGTGCATGACTGTGCAATTCTCATTCAAAGAATGACAGCTCTGAAAGCTGAAAATAGGTCTGGGCAGGAAGAGGGTTTAAGTGCCCAGTAAGCAAGTGGTTAAAGTGAAAAAAAAAATGAAATATTCCTTTAAAGATCGTGCCTGGGGGGTCCCCTTAGTCTGCCTGTAAAGTGGAGCATCGGTGTGATGTTTAGAACAGAGCCAGAGCAAAATGACATTTCTAAAGGAAAAAATGCCATTTAAAATCGCTCGCGGCTGTAATGTATTGCCGGCTCCTGGCAATATAGATAAAAAATCACTGAAAAAAATTGCATGGGGCCCCCTCCCACTCCATACCAGGCCCTTTGGGTCTGGTGTGGATTTTAAGGGGAACTCCTTATCCAAACATGCAACCTGGCCTGGCAGGATGGGGGGGGGGGTCGGGTGAGCGCCCCCCTCCTGACCCGTACCAGGCTACTTGCCCTCAACATAGGGAGGTGGGTGCTTTGGGGAAGGCCGCTCTGCGCCCCCCACCCCAGAGCACCTTGTCCCCATGTTGATTGGGACAAGAGCCTCTTAGCGACAACCCTGGGCTGTGGTTGTCGGGGTCTGCGGGCATCGGGCTTATTGGGATCTGGAAGCCCCCTTTAACAAGGGGGCCCCCAGATCCCGACCCCCCTATGTGAATGGGTATCGGGTACATCGTACCCCTACCCATTCACCAGAAAAGTGTAAAAAAAGAAAAAAAAACACAAAAGACAATTAAGGACAAGTACTTTATTAAAAAAAAAATAATAAAGTGTGCCCTGATGTAATCCATCAATCATGGGGTGCGACCGAAAAATAAGAAAAAATAAACCTAAAACAGCTCCTCCCCAATGGGAGGGCTCCCGCCTACTGAACTATTTTTGCTTTGATAGTTTATTTATACTCAAGGGTGGGGCCACCCGGTGATGTAACTGAGTGACCCCGCCCCCTCCGACATCCCATGAGGTCAGAAGGGGCGGGATCACCTTCTTACATCACTGGGTGGTCCCGCCCTAGTCTTTATAAGACCTATCAAACATAAAAAGACAGCAGTCGGCGGGAGCCTCCCATTGAGGAGAAACTTTTTTGGGAATTTATATTTTTGTCCGTAGCTCAACGTGATTGACGTGGATTACATTGTGGGACACGTTTTTTTTTTCTTTTTTAATAAAGGACTTGTTCCTAATTGACTCCTGTGGTTTCTTCTTTTTTGGTGAATGAATAGGGGTACAATATACCCCATACTCATTCACATAGTGGGGCTGGGATCTGGGGGCTCCCTTATTAAAGGGGGCTTCCAGATTCCGATAAGCTCTCCTCTTGCAGACCCCCACAACCACTGGCAAGGGTTGTGGGGAAGAGACCCTTCTCCCCATCAACATGGGGACAAGGTGCTTTGGGGGGGACTCCAAAGCACCCTCCCCATGTTGAGGCATGTGGCCTGGTACGGTTCGAAGGGGGAGCACTGTTCGGATAAGGGTCTGGTATGGATTTTGGGGGGACCCCCATGCCATTTTTTAATTTAACTTTGGCACGGGGTTCCCCTTAAATCCCATACCAGACCTGAAGGGCCTGGTATGGACTTTGGGGGGGACCCCGCGCCATTTTTAAAAAAAATTTTGGCGCCGGGTTCCCCTTAAAACCCATACTGACTTTGGTGGGACCTCCACGCAATTTGTTAAAAATTTTTGGCATGAGGTTTCCCTTAAAATCCATGCCAGACCTGAAGGGCCTTGAATGGACTTTGGGAGGGACCCCCACAAAACTTTTTTTAAAAATTTGGCGTGGAGTTCCCCTTAAAATCTATGCCAGACCCTTATCCGAGCATGCACTGTATATAGTCTACACTGAATGCAGTATACAGTCAGGTCCATAAATATTGGGACATCAACACAATTCTAATCTTTTTGGCTCTATACAACACCACAATGGATTTGAAATTAAACAAACAAGACTTTTTTTTAACTGCAGACTTTCAGCTTTAATTTCAGGGTATTTACATCCAAATCAGGTGAACGGTGTAGGAATTACAACAGGTTGTATATGTGCCTCCCACTTTTTAAGGGACCAAAAGTAATTGGACATTATGCTGCTCAGCTGTTCCATGGTCAGGTGTGTGTTATTCCCTCATTATCTGATTTACAAGGAGCAGATAAAAGGTCCAGAGTTCATTTCAAGTGTGCTATTTGCATTTGGAATCTGTTGCTGTCAACTCTCAATATGAGATCCAAAGAGCTGTCACTATCAGTGAAGCAAGCCATCATTAGGCTGAAAAAACAAAACAAACCCATCAGAGAGATAGCAAAAACATTAGGTGTGGCCAAATCAACTGTTTGGAACATCTTTAAAAAGAAACAACTCATTGGATGAGCTCAGCAACACCAAAAGACCTGGAAGACCACAGAAAACAACTGTGGTGGATGACCGAAGAATTCTTTCCCTGGAGAAGAAAACACCCTTCACAACAGTTGGCCAGATCAAGAACACTCTCCAGGAGGTAGGTGTATGTGTGTCAAAGTCAACAATCAAGAGAAGACTTCACCAGAGTGAATACAGAGGGTTCACCACAAGATGTAAAACATTGGTGAGCCTCAAAAACAGGAAGGCCAGATTAGAGTTTGCCAAACAACATCTAAAAAAGCCTTCACAGTTCTGGAACAACATCCTATGGACAGATGAGACCAAGATCAACTTGTACCAGAGTGATGGGAAGAGAAGAGTATGGAGAAGGAAAGGAACTGCTCATGATCCAAAGCATACCACTTCACTAGTGAAGCATGGTGGTGGTATTGTCATGGCGTGGGAATGTATGGCTGCCAATGGAACTGGTTCTCTTGTATTTATTGATGATGTGACTGCTGACAAAAGCAGCAGGATGAATTCTGAAGTGTTTTGGGCAATATTATCTGCTCATATTCAGCCAAATGCTTCAGAACTCATTGGACGGTGCTTCACAGTGCAGATGGACAATGACCCGAAGCATACTGAGAAAGCAACCAAAAAGTTTTTTAAGGGAAAGAAGTGGAATGTTATGCAATGGCCAAGTCAATCACCTGACCTGAATCCGATTGAGCATGCATTTCACTTGCTGAAGACAAAACTGAAGGGAAAATGCCCCAAGAACAAGCAGGAACTGAAGACAGTTGCAGTAGAGGCCTGGCAGAGCATCACCAGGGATGAAACCCAGCGTCTGGTGATGTCTCTGCATTCCAGATTTCAGGCTGTAATTGACTGCAAAGGATTTGCAACCAAGTATTAAAAAGTGAAAG
>BLSH010419824.1:338179-358481 GCA_018402905.1 Glandirana rugosa
TGACTCGGGCGAGTGACCAAGGTTCCCTGACATACTTCCATTTGCTAGGCCGCGATTCAGTTACTACGACCCTTGCGACCTTGGTATTCAAGTTCATCTGACGAACGAGGACCCTCCACTTTTCGTAGGCGACGTGAGGAACTTCGAGGGGTTAGCTAGTTACGCTGACAACGTTATCGACTACGCCGAAGGCAGGTCTGTCTCTACTCTAAGCCTATCAAGACAACAAGTGAGTGACATAACGACCTCTCGCTTGTGATCGACACAGTGGACGTCTGCTAAAGTCAGCCGACCTTGCGAAACGAATCCGGAGCAAAGCGTTCCAGCCGACTGAAATCGTCTGCAGGTGACACAGCTAGTGTTCGCTCTCCAGCAATACAGTGAGTGAACAACAGAACTATCCGAATCTCATCTCTGTCTGGACGGAAGCCGCATCAGCTATTGCAACAGTCGCATTGATCGATTGGGGAGCTTCAAGGAGTGCAGCGGATGCTTTTCACCTCCCAGGAGCAAGCAGTCTACTTGAACTTATGGTTCCAGCGTTCCCAGCATCATTGACTTAGCGCCGGATCGTTTACCTTCATACAGTCCCTTGGAACCAGTGAGCGGGCTCAGTGCCCACATATAAGAGTACACACACTGTCTTTGCAGCATATCTTTATTGCCTCTTGAAATACAGTTTATTCATACTGGATTGCAGTTGTGATCAGTCTTATTCAAGAAGTCAGTGAAATTTAACCTATTTGTGCCTCATCTTACTGATTAGAAGGACACATTATTCATAGGTACCTAATTCTTATTGCCGGCCGAAGATTGCTTGGACATTTCAAGACAGGAGAACTGCAACTACATCTATCCATCTTCTCCTCAATCATATACTCAGGGCTATTGTTTGGCATTGTTTTACCTCCTAAGAACTCTTTATGCTAGAACAGGAGGAATAATATATAGGCCAAGGTTATTTAGTGCATTTGTTCAGCTATAGTTCAATTGCTAAATTATATAGTGTATTTGTGCATTGTAGAATACTGCTAACAAGTTGAGACAGAATCCATTGAGTGGTACCAATTTATCCTCTAGGTCATTGATTTGAGATAAGGATTTACTGTACTATTTCATTTATCAAATTCCAGTAAACTTTATCAAATTACCTCTTTTGCAAAAACCCATGAGGTATTGTTTAAGCTCAATTGGAAGAATTTCATTGTTTTCAATTATTGATATTGTTGGAGAATACAGGGAGTGGTGAAAGTGTATAAATCATTTACTCCTTTTGTTCATCAGAACCTTCAAGTTGACTACTTATGTGAAGAATTGTGCTATTTACAGTTCACAGTTGTTATTCTTTTCCCAGAAATAGGAGTTAAAAGTAAACCTTTCTAACTCTACCTGTGTTGTGGTCTCCATGACTAAAATAGAGTTATTGATCATAAAATCTTGCAATATGAGTGAACTAAGAGTGTCAGGGATGGTGGAGGACCCTCTGACTGAGGAGATCCAAGAGGGAATTGATTCTTTCAGCCACCCTCAAGAGGGCAGCGTGCCTGAATCCACTTACTGTTGATTGATTCACTGCCTTTTCTGCAAGTCTGTTCCAAACATCAACTACTGGTGAAATAATGCTTTTAAGATTAGTTTGGACTTTCTTCCTGCTAGTTTGAGGTCACGTCCATGTGTTCTTGATCTTGGCTTCATATTGAAACTTATTCACACCCTTCATATAATAGAAACATAGATTGGATGATGGAGGTGCAGAGCTTCACTACATTTGCTAAGCTGTAAATACAAAGTTGTCACGTATATTGGTTGGAGCCCGAGTTGACAGGAGGGCTTCCCTTGCGACTCTGGTCCAAAAACCCCCCAGAATGTGCTGACAGAGGTACAAGGCTCAAAGAAGCACGGGTGCCGGTAGCTTGATAGCAGGTGACTGCCACGGTCAGGGACGTTGGCAAGGTGAGCCGGGGTCATACACCGTGAGACAGAAGCGTGGTCAGGAGGCAGGCCAGGGTCAGTACCAGGGAAGCAGGCAGAGCAAGGTTCAGTAGCAAGACAAAGTCAGCACCAGGAGATCAGGCAGAGAATAGTCAGAGGCAAGCCTAGGTCAGTATCCAGAATCCCTAAAGCAAGTACAGGGACAAGCCAGGTCAGCAACGAAGATCAGTCAGCACAAGTAAGAACACAGGAACATGGATCGGGGGAAGTTGAAGAACATCCAACAGACCCATCCAAATAAGCCATTTGGCACCAATGCATAAAGACTTGCGCACCAGTGCATGCTGGACATTAGCCTGAGCTCGTCTGTGTGCTGGTACATAAGTAAGAGCATTAGCTGCACAGTAATGAGCAGTAGCTGCAGGGAATAAGCATTCGCTGCATACGAATTGGCATTAGCTGTATGAGAATTAGCATTAGCTGGACTAGCTTCCTAACAAAAGTGCAACTTCCATTTCAAATGAACAGCCTATATGTCTTTATTAAAACAACCCCATAATGTCACATACATTCAAAACGTCAATATTTCTGAGCCTTGCAGAGTCCCCTTTCTTATAGTGACTCAGTCAAGGACTTAGTCTTATAGTGACTCAAGGAGGGATGGTGACGTCACAATTTCCACCTTGTTCAATCAGAGAATGCCTTGCATTCATACAACATGCAACTTATACAGCACACCCAATGGACATACCTGTTAGTGTAGGGAATATATTTTTTGCCACCTTGGCCCGAACAAATTATTCAAACCTGAAGTTCAACTTTATTTCCAGTCTGGGAGTTCTGAGTACAGATCAAAAGACAACATTTTTTGTTTCATTTTGGATTTTTTTTTTTTGCCATCTGTGTCCCAATGGGGAGCTTATCCTTCATCTCCTGTCCCATAGCCAAACACATAGCCTCTGCTTTCCTATTAAAAACTGACCGCACTAAACAAGAGAGCACCAATGTGCTCTCCTCCAATGATCAGACTTGTCCTGACATGCCCCCGCTGCACAGCCATTCACTGGGAAGATCAGTTGCTACTGTTGCCTCTCCTTCCCCCAGCTCTTATGCAGCTGAGAACAGAAGGAATATGATCATGTATAAAAAGGGAAAACCGGTATTTATAATTATTTTTATATCTATACAAAAATATTTTGGCTTTCATTTCTCCATTTTCCACCCCTCCTTGCATTCATTAAAATAGAAATTTTCATTTCTATTTTAAACACTTGCCTACTGGGCACTTTTACCTCCTTCCTGCCCAGGCCAATTTTTAGCTTTCTGCACTGTCGCACTTTGAATGACAATTGCAAAGTCATGCAACACTGTACCCATATGACATTTTTTATCATTTGTTAACACAAATAGAGCCTTCTTTTGATGGTATTTAATCACAACTTGGTTTTTCATTTTTTGCTAAACAAATGAAAAAAGCCTGAAAATTAAAAAAAAAAAAACATTTTCATAGTTTCTTATAAAATTTTGCAAACAGGTAATTTTTTTCATGCATTGATGTGCGTTGCTGAGGCTGCACTGATAGGCTGCACTGATGGGCATAGATGAGGCGGCACTGATGGGCACTGATGAGACGGCACTGATGGGCACAGATAGGTGGCACTAATGGGCACTGATAGGTGGCACTGATGGGCACTGATAGGCGGCACTAATAGTTGACAATGATGAGGAGGCACTGTTGGGCACTGATTGGCAGCACTGGTGGGCACTGTTGGGACTGCACTGATAATCAGGACACTGATAATCAGTGCCCTGATTATCAGTGTAGATGTCCCTTTAACACAAGTCAGTTATTGGCTCTCTCTCCTCTCCCTCTCCTAAGGAAAGAAAAGCCGATAACCGGCTTGTGTTGACATCCGTGATGAGCTGTTATTGGACACAGCTGATCACATGGTAAAGGGCCTCTGTTATTGGCCCTTTACCCTGATCTGTGAGCAACTGAAGTCTGAAGGACTCTGCAATCACAGGAGCACGCCGCCCATGCACCACAGGGGGAGTGCGGGAAGCGCGATCACGGGAGGACGTCAATAGATGCCCTCCTGGCAAAGTAAGCCCATGCTATACCCGTTATTCAGCTATATCGCGGGCAGGAAGGAGTTAAACTGAGTGGGTTGTTTTACAAGGTGATCATTTACAATCACTTTAACCACTTCAATACCGGGCACTTAGAACACTTCCTGCCCAGACCAATTTTCAGCTTTCAGTGCTGTTGCAATTTGAATGAGAATTGCGCAGTCGTGCGACGCTGTACCCAAACAAAGTTTTTATCATTTTGTTCCCACAAATAGAGATTTCGTTTGGTGGTATTTGATCACCCCTGCGGTTTTTATTTTTTGCGCTATAAAAAAAAACAGACCGAAAATTTTGAAAAAAAAAAAACATTTTCTTTGTTTCTGTCACAAAAGTTTGTATAAAGTACATTTTCTCCTTCACTGATGGGCACTGATGTGGCTACACTGATGGGCACTGATGAGGCTACACTGACGGGCACTGATGAGGCAGTACAGATTGGCACTGATGAGGTGGCACTGATAAGGTTGCACTGATGATGGGGCACATATGCAGCACTGATGGGCGGCACTGACAAGCAACACTGATGGGCACTGATACGTGGCACTAATATGCGGCACTGATGGACACTCATAGGCGGCACTGATAAGTGGCACTGGGCACTGATGGGCACTCATAGGCGGCACTGAAAAGTGGCACTGGGCACTGATGGGCACTGATAGGTGGCACTTGTAGGTGGCACAGGTGGGCACTTTTAGGTGGCACAGGTGGGCATTTTAGGTGGCACAGGTGGGCACTGATAGATGGCACAGGTGGGCACTGATAGGTGGCACAAGTGGGCACAGGTGGGCACTTATAGGTGGCAGTGGTGTGCACTGGTGGAACAAGCACTGATAGGGATGGCACTGGCAGGCATCATACATGGGCACAGTGCCATCCCTACAGTGCATAATATTGCCCTTACCTGGTGGTTTAGTGGGGGCTCCCTGGTGGTCCTGGGTGGCCTCTGTGCGCCTTCCCTGGTGGTCCTGGGCGGCCTCATTGCGATGTCCGGGAGGGGGGCTCCCCGGTGGTCCTGATCCGGCTCCCTGGTGGTCCAGTGGGGGTGATCCTGAGGGTGGCTGCACTGATAAACATTCAGAGCAGCCCCCCCCTGTCAGGAGAGCAGCCGATCGGCTCTCCGCTGCTCAGGTCTGTAGACCTGAGCAGAGGAAAAGCCGATAAACGGCTCTTCCTATTTACACTGTGATCAGCCGTGATTGGTTACCGCTGATCACATGGTAAAAGGCTTTGGATCGAAGCCTTTTACCTCGGTCGGTAATGCGGTGGGTCAGAGTGACCCACGGCACCACCGATCGCCACGATGCGCGCCCCCAGGGGCGTGCAATCGCGGATTATCCTGAGGACGTCAATAGACGTCCAGTCAGGATAATGAACCCCCCGCCTGGACGTCATTTGTCTATGCGCCGGGCGGGAAGTGGTTAAGCACTTGGACTTTGAAGGCACCAGGTATCAAACAAATAACAACTCCATATCAACATAATTTTATTCTACCATAGTGTAAAAAATTATACATACAATACACCTATTAAAAGATAGAATCATCAATATAGGTGTACTCCAAAAAAATATCCAGTCCTGTACTAGCTTTTTACAATTTTAAGTCAAAATACCAACTGCTGTGCCCCAAAGTGGACCATATATAATACTGTAGGCAAATAAATTTGTCGCAAAGAGGGAGGAGAAGAGGGTCACCGATGAGCTCTACGCGTTTCACTGCCAAAGCCGCTTCATCAGAGCAACACATATTAGAATCTGTAATTAAAAATATTGCAGCTATAACTTCATATGTTGATGGCAATAAAAACCCAAGACATGTTTGACTCCCTCTTCACTGTGTCCAAAACAAAAAAAAAAGGTTTGGTTTTAGGTATTATTATTATTATTATTATTATACAGGATTTATATAGCGCCGACAGTTTGCGCAGCGCTTTACAATATTAGGGCAGACAGTACAATTGCAATACAGGAGGAATCAGAGGGCCCTGCTCGTTAGAGCTTACAAACTAGGATGTTATACGTTCATGGTAGTTCTGGCTGTAGATTTAGCAGGCTATAGCAGCCTCATGCTGACTGATGCTTACTAAAATCATACTAAAGCATGTTAGGACCAGTGTTCATTGCTGGGAGCTGAAGCTGCTTTTATGAGAACTTGTCAGCCTTTTGAAATATTTAAAGTTAATATTTGTGCCAAAAAGCAGAATTCACAAAACTCGTGGTGCCCCAAACCCATGTATTAGAGGTTATACTGAATTATAAAATGGTAAAAACCTGAAAAAATATCAACTAAACTGTGTATCTAAATGAAACACTTGGTGAAGGTATGCTATTCGGAGATATAAAGGTGACATTCCAGGCCTGCCCTAAACACAGGAACACTAAACAAAGCTGAGATTACTCCAAGACTTTGATAATTATCACAGAAAACAAACATTAGCTGTAATTACACCATAATATATCATTTTCCTTGGTAAGCTGGCAATAAAATCTTTGCACACCTTATGGGCACATACTCACTGGCAGTTCTACTTTCTCCATGATGTGTTACAGCTTGATCTGACCTCAGAATCAAAGAACCCGATGAATTGTTCTACCGCTGTGGGTACTCCCATCTGATGAGTGACCGGCTTCAAACCAGTTTCATAAACATTAGATAATAAGGCAGGTATAAGGCTAACTCCGGGCATTTTTTCTTTTGGATAGAGTGGGAAGGGTTCAAGCCTCTGTCAATTTTATTTGCTTCCTTTATTTCTATTGAGGAGTTTCTCCTTCCACCCTGTTCTTGCATCACAGGGTCAGAAAGGGGTAAGGGCAGAACCCCCCCCCCCAAAAGTCTTACCTTGTCTTGCTCCTCTTCTGTACTGAAAATGCTTCCTCTGGCTTTACTGCACACTGTGAGCTCCTCATAGTGTGTGTTAGAAGTCAGAGCCTGCCTCATTTTCTGGATGGAGGGCATCCAGTACTATCATGCCCACACATGTCAAACACAAGGCCCACCGGCCGAATCCGGCCTGCTAGGTCATTTCATGTGGCCCTTGCACTTCTTCTGCAGTTGTGGCACCCCCCTCATCTCCACCCCCACCTTGTCTTAGCAGTCGGCATCAGAGAGGGGGACAGTACTCCTCCTACAGACACTGAGCTTCTCCATGCAGCCGCAGAGAGGCTCGTCTATGTCCACTCCCTCATCTCAGCAGTCGGCCGCAGAGAGGAGGACAGAGCTCCTCCTACAGATCCTGCACTTCTCTGTGCAGCCGCAGAGAGGCTTGGCTCTGCCCATTTCCCCATCTCAGCAGTCGGCAGCAGAGAGGAAGACAGAATTCCTCCTACAGATCCTGTGCTTCTCTGTGCAGCCGCAGAGAGGCTTGTCTCTGCCCATTTCCCCATCTCAGCAGTCGGCAGCAGAGAGGAAGACAGAATTCCTCCTACAGATCCTGCGCTTCTCTGTGCACCGCAGAGAGGCTTGTCTCTACCCCCTCCCCCATCTCTGCAGTCGGCAGCAGAGCGGTGGACAGAACTCTCCTACAGATCCTGTACCTCTCTCTGCAGTCATAGCACCTTCCTTGTTTCCACCTCCCCTGGTCTCAGCATTCAGCAGATTCCATCAGCTAACGCCTGCCCTCCTCTGGTCCTCCTCCAGACCCTGCGCTTTCTCCTTCCCAGCTCTGCCCCTAGCTTCTTCCCGGTAGCAGCACAAGGTAAGGGCACTTTGATGTAAGGGAGGGCGGGGAACTTTTACTTCATTTGTACATAACTTTGCAGTGCGTTGCACCAATATTATAGTTTTTGTGTCAAATGGTCACATTCTAAAAATAAAATGTTTAGTCTTTTACCCACAGTAGCGCTACTTTTTTTTTAGTAGCACTGATGGAAGTAGAATAGAGTGTATTTTTTATATTTGGTCTACAGTTGCCTTAAAGTGATTGTAAAGTCTCGTTTTTTAATAAAAATAACAAATATGTTATACTTACCTCTTCTATGCAGTAGTTTTGCACAGAGCGGCCCGGATCCTCCTCTTCTTGGGTCCCTCACCAGCTCTCCTGGCCCCTCCCTCCTGTTGGGTGCCCCCACTGCAAGCAGCTTGCTATGGGGGCACCCGAGCCGAGTCACAGTGCCGTGTGTCCATTCAGAAACTGAGCTGAGGCCTGGCCACGCTCCCTTTCTATTCTCATTGATCTGACTGACTTTAATTGACAGAGCCAATAGCGCCACGCTGCTGTCTCAGCCAATGAGGAGGGGAGTCCTGGACGGCCGAGACGTTCCTACATCGCTGGAGCTAGAGGGCCTCAGGTAAGAATTAGGGGGGCTAAGGGGGGTGCAGTACACAGAAGGCTTTTTATCTTAATGCATAGAATGATAAAGATAAGAAACCTTCTGCCTTTACATCCCCATTACCTTGCCCCTGTATGGGGTCAGTAAAAGTGGGCTGTCTTTAAAAATGGTGGCCATTGGGGGGTTTTGGCTATCTTTTGACACTCACAATAGTACCTTATGAGTAGCTGACAGGTAATATTGCATAATGGCAAAAAAAGCAGTGCCGGAATGCAAACCCTAAGACCTTAAATTTAGACTCATTGGGGGAATTAAAGTGTTACTACAGTAAAATCAGTGTGTATATGCAGTAAAGCATGCTTGTTATACTCACTGTGGAACCTAAGGGGTTAATCCTCTGCATTGTGTAAAAAGGCTGTTTGATCCTGTCTTCACTGATCCTCCTCTTCTTCCACGGAGTACAGAATAGGTCTGGACAGAGGCGTTGTTAGGGGGTGGCTATTGGGGCCATAGCCCTAAGTCTGGGGCCCATAGCCCCGGGTCTCTTACAGGGTGGGTGCAGTTCTGCAATTAGCAGGTATGTCCCGGTCTGGAATGCAGACTGTGTATATATATATATATATATATATATATATATATATATATATATATATACACACACACACACACAGGCACACACACACAATTACATACACATGTACCGGTATATTTATTACTATTATTATTTATTTTATTACAAGCGTATGTCTTTCTTTACTTCGCTGCTATGGGCTCTAGCCCCAGATCTTTTGTAGACCTAGCAAGGCCCCTGCGTCTGGATAACACAGAGTCTATGGAGCCAGATTGCACATGCTCAGTTTGGTGTGTATTGCTAGAGTAGAGAGGTTTTTTTCTTGGGAGTGTGCATGTGATCAGCACAGGGCCAATCAGCACTGTCCAGACAGGTGGTCAGGGGTCCTGCATCCTCATAGGACAATCAGAGGAGAATGAAAACTCCTCCTAAAAGCTTTAACCAGACACTGATAGAAACCACAAGACTGCTATATACTGCTGATGAGAAAAGGTATTTAGCAGTTTATATTTACTAAAATAATTGCATTTCCATGTTCTGTGTACTGTGGGAGACCAGACATAGTGAATGCAGGGTTCTGGGTTTAGGCCCCTTTCACACTTGTGCAACTTGTCCTGTGACTTGGGACTGCAAAGTTGCATGACAAGTCGTACCCCATGATTTTCAATCAGTGCCGTACATATCTGTGCGACTTCATGGCACAGCGACTTCAAAGTAGTCCCTGCACTACTTTGGTCTGACTTTAATGCGACTAGAGGTCCATAGACCTCAGGATTACACAGGCATTGCTTCAAGTCCATCAAAATTGCGGCAAAATCGCGTGACTTTTAAGTTGCACAAGTGTGAAAGGGGCCTTAGTAACACTTTAACCAAGCTTCCCAAGCCATTATAATGGTGCAGGAAACTGACACAGGTTACATGCACCATATTAACAAAGCAGATAGTCCTGTTTCAGATCTGTTTGTGTCACCTGCATTGGGTAGCTTTAAACCGAAACTAACGTAGATTGACGGCGGCAACATGGCTCTCCTGTGCGAACCGCCGTCTCCTAGCAGCGGCCGCGGGATGGTGTATTGTGAGCGCGCTCACTGGCTAGCGGGGAAGCCAATCAGCAGGTGGGGCGGACTCGATGTCCGCCAGCCACCTGCGATCGCTCCCCCGCAGTGACAGAACAGAGATCTGTGTATGTAAACAAGGCAGATCTCCATTCTGACAGGGGAGAGAAGAGTTATCATATGTTCTCAGTATATGGGAGCAGCGATCTCTCTCCTCCCCCAGTCATCCCAGCCCCCACACAGTTAGAACTCACTGACAGGGAACACATTTAATCCTTTGATTGCCCCCTAGTGTTAACCCCTTCCCTGCCAGTGACATCTATACAGTAATCAGTGGCTATTTATAGCTCTAGTCGCCTTATAAATGTCAGTGGTCCCAAAAAAGTGTCAAAAATGTCTGATCTGTCTGCCGCAATGTAGCAGTGCCAATAAAAATCGCAGATCACTGCCATCGCTAGTAAAAAAAAAAAAATAAATAAAAACACCATAAATCAATTCTCATAGTTTGTAGACGCGATAACTTTTGTGCAAACCAATCAATATACGCTTATTGCAATTTTTTTACCAAAAATATGAGGAATAATACATATCAGCCTAAACTGATGAATAAATTCGTTTTTTTATATATTTTTTTTGGATATTTATTATAGCAAAAAGTAAAAAATATTGGGTTTTTTTCAAAATTGTCGCTCTTTTTTTTATTTATAGCGCAAAAAATAAAAACCGCAGAGGTGATCAAATACCACCAAAAGAAATCTCTATTCGTGGGAAAAAAAGGACGTCAATTTTGTTTGGGTACAATGTCGCACGACCGCACAATTGTCAGTTAAAGCGACACAGTGCCGTATCGCAAAAAGTGCTCTGGTCGGGAAGGGGGTAAATCCTTCCGGAGCTGAAGTGGTTAATCAGTAGAGTATGCGTCCGCTAAAAATTGACAGACAAACACCACACATGATCGGCATGATAGCCAAAAGGTGTGGCAGACACAGGGGCCATACGTATTTGACATCATTTCCGTTATGTAGCTACGCAAACAGGAAGGTTTTCCAGAATCACACACAAAATCACATACAATAAAATGGGAACGATAAGTCGTGCAATTATCTGATCGTGTGTATGAGGCATAGGGGTGCATTGGTGAACCATCTCAATAGAGAATAATTGATTTTTTTCCTCCTCTAGCATTTTGGAGCTTGAAGCTTCAAGCTACCAAACGCAGAGGTGTGAATGGGGCCTCAGAGAGAGAGAGAAGTGGAGAAAATTCTGTGTGCCTGGCTGTGTGTACACTAATCTGGGGGAAAAAAGTATCAGGGTCACCAGTAGCTCCTTACGGGGTGCGTAGGGTTGCTACCTTTTCTTCAAGTCAAACCCGAACACTTTAGCGGAGGACAGCAATTTTTTTTTTTACAGTATATACTATACATATATTTTGTGATTAAATAACATTTCTAATCATATGAAGTTATTCACAAGAGTCCCCTCTTTCATCAGAATCCACAGAGTTCCCCTTTTAATTCTGAATCCACAGAGTTCCCCTTGTATATCTGAATCTGCAGAGTTTCCCTTTACATCTGAATTCACAGAGTTTCTTCTTACATCTAAACTTGCAGAGTTCCTTTACACTGTAACGGGGGGGGGGGGGGGGCTGTTCTGCAGACTGCTGTAAGGGAGAACTCTGAGAACTCTACCATAAGGGATACCCTGGGAACCCTGATTCAAGGGGGAAAAATGAGAACTCTGATGTACGGAGAGGACTCTGATGTAAGTGGGAACACTGTGGCCTCTGGTGTAAAGGGGAACTGTGATGCAAGGGGTGCTCTGAGAACCTTGATTTACCTTAGTGTACTCACTCAGAGGCAGGAAAGAGAAGGGAGAGTGTTGAGATCTCAGTCACAGACAGGGATGGATGGTGAGCTCATTCACCCCTTGGCAGTCAGCACCTCTCATCCAGATGTACAGTATCTGCGTCTGCTGGGCTTCAAATTTACTGCCTCCACTTCCCTTTTCTTATTGGATTGGAGTGTGGGCAGACACAGAGGGATAGGAGTGGGAGGAAGAAGATCAGAAACTCTCTCCTCTCCCATCTGTATGTGTTTGGGGAAAAGGAGGGACTGTTAGGATGCTTTCACACTGGAGCGTTTTACAGACGCTATTTAGCTAAAAATAGCGCCTCAAAAGTCCCCCCCAATCCTCCCCAATGTGAAAGCCCTGAGTGCTTTCACACTGGGGTGGTGCGCTTGCGGGACGTTACAAAAAGTCCTGCAAGCAGCATCTTTGGGGCGGTGAGGGGAGCAGTAATATACCGCTCCTCTACCGCCCCTGCCATTGAAATGCATAGCAAGCGCTGCTGAAGCGGCTGCACACCGCCTCGGTAGCGCTGAGCGCTGGCACTTTTAACCCCTTGTGGGAGGTTAAAAGCACGACGCTCCCGCCCGCATAGCGGAGCCCTATCGCTGGTAAAACTCTGCTAAAACTAGCAGGGTTTTACCGCGACCGCGAATACCGCTCCAGTGTGAAAGTAGCCTAAATGCTGGCTTTTGGGCAGTGTGAAAGAGAATGTAACACTCTTGGCTTAGACAAATGCTGGGAAGCCATAGTTCAGTCTGAATAATGTGTCCGGGTTTCACGCGGTCTGAAACCCGGACACGATTCAAAACCCGAACTGTCGGGGTGAATTCCGGACAGGTGGCAACCCTAGGGGTGCACTACACTTCCTTGGCAGAGGTATTGGCTACATAGATAACTATACACTCATGCAGCTACTGAGGACAGCAAGGGTGGACCCCAGTGTGGTGGGGTTGCACCTGATTGATTGCCAGAGCATCTCCTCTATTTTTTCCCTTTACAGCAACATTTATAAACGAGCACCGATAATTAGAAAAATCTGCTGGCCCCGTTGGCGTTTTACACAAATGTAAATAAGTTAAGCTAAAAATAAGGATCCTTATTCCATCCGAGGCACAAACCAGTCATACAGGTGTAGTAGAATATCACCTGACACCTCTCCACCAGCTGAAATTTATAGGCCAAACAAATGACTGGGTGTGTGCCACTGCTGGCAAGTCACTCATGATTTCACACTGCCAGAGTAAATCTATAAAGAGCTGACTAACAATGGAGGGTGGAAATAACTGAAGCTCCCAATCCGGGCCCCACAATGCTGCAGGTCTTGGCAAAAACTCATATAATGTTGTCTATACAGAGAGAGGGACTACTGCGAAATCATCATCAAGCTGGTTGTCATAGACCCATAAGTTTTGCAGAAATGCAGGGAATTTTTTTAACATGGGTTCCTATGGAACATGTTCACATCAATGCTTTTTTGTGCCTCTGCGTTTTTGGAAAGGGTCAGGGACTTTTTTTCATGCCAAAAGCAGCGTTTTGCTTGTAATAGACTTCAATTGGCATGCAAGAAAAACACAAGTCCTGCATTTTTACCTCAATTTTTGTGGTTTAAATCTGCCTAGCAACAAAATGTTCCCAAAAAAAAAAAAAAATTTATAACAAAAATTAAATATTAAAAAAACGCAAATTGCAGTAAAATCGCAGTAAAAATGCAGAAAGCACAGCAAAAAGCAGTGAAAAAAATGCTGAAAAACAAAATGCACTGATGTGAATCCAGCCTAATGGGGAAAGTGGCAGGGTCTGCTTCCCTTTAGATGTGATTTCACTCTGGGAGTATCTCACCAAAAATGACATGTGTGTTGCAGGGGATGCCAAAAATCTGACTTGTATCTCAGTGAGCCCAGCAGAGAAGCAGGAAACGACATTTCTGGGGGGCGTTCTGTACACCATCTGTGTACAAGACACCATCAGGTTGCCATATTGCATTACATTTTACAGAAGATTTACAGATTAATAACAAAAGGTAATTTTTAATGACATTCAAATACAATATGACTTGTGTAGTAAGTGTATACACTATATTATTATATTTTTTAGCTATTTTTTACCCACAAAAGTGGAGTTACCCTTTAAAGCCAAATTCCAGGTTTCAATGCTCTGTACAAGCTGAGATGAAAAGGGAGTTCCCACTGCAATACTCACTCTATCCTCTACAGCAGTGGTTCTCAACTCCTGTCCTCGGGACCCACTAACAGGCCAGGTTTGCAGGATAACTGAAATACATCACAGGTGATATCATTTGCTGCTCAGTGATTGCAGTCTGCATCTCCCCAAGGTAATACTTAAAATCTGGCCCGTTAGTGGGTCCCGAGGACCGGAGTTGAGAACCACTGGACTACAGACTCACTGCTTATTTGGTCTTGTAGTCTTCAGTGAATACAAATGCTGTCTAATTAGTAGTAGGGCACATTACCCTTTATATACCAGATGTGGGAAAAAAATACTGAGATGCCTGACCCAAATCCCAAAGAAAGGAAGTGACTTCTATAAATTCTACAACACAAATAGACAAATATACAAGTCAGGCTGTATGTAAATACTGAGGTTCCTAAAACAAATCCCACGTCCAGTAGGTGGCTGGAGAGCTCATAAACAGTCTGAAACAAGGAGCAGGGAGGGTTGGAACCTAGGTTGAGCCTGCCAGAGGGGACACCTGTCACAGGGGCTCTGCCCCTCTGGGCAATCTGCTGGTGGACACTGCTTGGAGGTCAATGAAGTCCCAGATATGGTTTAAGCTGGGGGTCTATTTTCTAAAGTCTGGGATTTCTCTGTTGTGGTCTGAAGAAGCTCACTGGAGGATACCCGGCGGGGGCTGGAGGGAAGAGTGTCCAGTGGACGTGTGGTATCATGAGTCTGTGCCCAGTGGATTTCAGAAGGCATCTGATGATTGTGCGGCATTGGGAGTACTGGCCTAATCCTGTCCTGTGTAGACTGTGTGTTCTACAAAGAACCAGGTCCATACATTCTCCCAGCAAGAGGTATCTGCACCCTGGATCATTAACTGTTTAAATATCTACTTGAGCTACTGAGCTATATAGACATTTTTTTTTTAAGATGGTAAGGCCAACCTTAAAAATATGGAGCCCTTTGCTTCACCTACTGGCTGCATATCAAAGTATTAACCACTTCAGATCCAAGCCATTTCTGGCACTCCTCTCCTACATGTACAAATCATAATTTTTTTGCTAGAAAATTACTCAGAACCCCCAAACATTATATATGGTTTTTTAGCAAAGATTCTAGGGAATAAAATGGCGGTTGTTGCAACTTTTTATGTCATGCGGTATTTGCGCAGTGATTTTTCGAACGCGTTTTTTTAAAAAAAAAACAGTTTCGTGAATTAAAAAAAAAACAAAACAGTAAAGTTAGCCCAATTTTTTTTCATAATGTGAAAGATGATGTTACACCAAGTAAATAGATACCCAACACGTCACATTTTAAAATTGCGCAAACTTGTGGAATGGCGCCGAACTTTGGTTATTAAAAATCTCCATAGGCGCTGTTTTAAAATTTTTTACAGGTTAGGTGTTTTGAGTTACAGAGGAGTTCTTGGGCTAGAATTGTTGCTCTCACTCTAACGCACGCGGCGATACCTCACATGTGTGGTTTGGACACCGTTTACATATGCGGGCACGATTTACGTATGCGTTCGCTTCTGTGCGCGAGCTCGCAGGGACGGGGCGCTTTAAAAAAAACATTTTATTATTTATTTCTTATTTTACTTTTATTTTTTTTATTTTTACACTTTCACTTTAATTTTTTTTTTTTGATCACTTTTATTCCTATTACAAGGAATGTAAACATCCCTTGTAATAGGAAAAGTGAGTGACAGGTCCTCTTTATGGACAGATGCAGGGTCTATAAGACCCTACATCTATCCTACAGGCTGGAAAGGCTGAGATCAGAAAAAAAACAGACGATCTCAGCCTTTCCTTCCCCTTTAACTGCTGTTGTTTACTTCGGAGACCCGGAAGTGACGTCACGACGTGCACCCGGGGCTTCCGAGAGCCATAGAGATGACCGAGGGACATCTGTCCCTAGGAAATCTCTGGCACTAACATCCGGCGGCAGGCGATTCCTTCTCCCGGTCACCGATCGCTCAGGTGAGCCAAGAGAAGCACCGGAGGGCGGCGGGAGGTGGGGGGACGTCCGCTCCCACCGCCTGTAAGAACGATCAAGCGGCTGACCTGCCGCTATGATCGTTCTTACGGTGATGGGAATCGCCTGCTCTAAAAAACGATACCTCAATGATGCCGGCAGGTGCCGGCATCATTGAGATATCACCACTGAAATCCCAGGACGTCCATGGATGTCCTAAGGATCTGAAGTGGTTAAACGTTTACACTATATTACCAAAGGTATTGGGACACCTGCCTTTACACACACATGAACTTTAATGGCATCCCAGTCTTAGTCCGTAGGGTTCAATATTGAGTTGGCCCACCCTTTGCAGCTATAACAGCTTCAAATCTTCTGGGAAGTGTGTCTATGGCAATGTTTGACCATTCTTCCAGAAGAGCATCTGTGAGGTTAGGCACCGATGTGGATGAGAAGGCCTGGCTCACAGTCTCCACTCTAATTCATCCCAAAAGTTTTCTGTTGGGTTGAGGTCAGGACTCTGTGCAGGCCTGTCAAGTTCCTCCACCACGAACTCACTCATCCATGTTTTTATGGACCTTGCTTTGCTCACTGGTCCAAATCATTTGGTGGAGGGGGGATTATGGTGGGGGGTTGTTTTTCAGGGGTTGGCCCCTTAGCTCCAGTGAAGGGAACTCTTAAAGCGTCAGCATATCAAGACATTTTGGACAATTTCATGCTCCCAACTTTGTGGGAACAGCTTGGGGATGGCCCCTTCCTGTTCCAATATGACTGCACACCAGTGCACAAAGTCCATAAAGACCTGGATGAGTGAGTTTGGGGTGGAGGAACTTGACTGGCCTGCACAGAGTCCTGACCTCAACCCAATAGAACATCTTTGGGATGAATTAGAGCAGAGACTGTGAGCCAAACCTTCTCGTCCAACATCAGTGCCTGACCTCACAAATGTGCTTCTGCAAGAATGGTCAAACATTCCCATAGACACTCCTAAACCTTGTGGACAGCCTTCCCAGAAGAGTTGAAGCTGTTATAGCTGCAAACGGTGGGCCAACTCAATATTGAACCCTACGGACTAAGACTGGGATGCCATTAAAGGTCATGTTCGTGTAAAGGCAGGCGTCCCAATACTTTTGGTAATATAGTGTATATGCAATATACCATAAAGACCTGATTTTTAATATTTTATTTTGTAGTTCTGACTGTAATGAATAAAGGAACAGAGCAAAACTGAAACTGAAATTCAGAAATGATTCCATCTGTCATTGTTAAGTATCGGTACTTGCAAAGATGGGCTATATTACTGAATCCAGGGCACAGTCTTACCAATATGTTGCTGCCCTGCCTATAATTGCCCTACAAGCAGAGAATGTGTATGGAGTCCAATAACAATTCGGGACTGGTATGAGAGATTTTTAGTTACATCCCAGGGGAATAAGTGGGTGGATATGTTTATACTAAGCTACAGAAAGATAATAATACTAGACAGCAATAAATAATTAGCAATGATAAATATTGTTGTATCAGTAATGAGCGTAGGACATGGCGTTTTCCAGATGTGTTCTGATAGGGGGTTTCCTCTACTCTTCGCGGAAAGACAAGTCCTCATTGTACACCTGGTCCTGGGGGATGACAAGCAAGCAGAAACACTACACTGACATGCTGTGTTTGTAAAGGTGAAAACACATCAATCTCAGGTGACTTAGGTGACACATTTACTGTATATGATGAGATGATTGTTCACAGCTGTTACTGCCAGAACCAATACTATACCAGTACTATACTTACTATACTGAAATTCTGGTTATTCACATGGGAGAAAGCTCTGTCATCGATGTAGCCCATTAATAGGAACCTATAGTGTATTTTTCGCAAATAAACAGTTTAAAGCAGTGGTCTCCAAACTGCGGCCTAGGGGCCGGATGTGTCCCTTTGCTTGCTTTTATCTGGCCCTTGGGGCACTATTTTCATCCACTGATACCAATAATGGGGCATAATTCCCCCCATTGACACCAATGAAGGGGTAGATTTCCTCCCAATACACCAAAGATGGAGTCCAATGACACTAAAGATGGGACACAATTCCTCCCAATGACACCAACAATGGGGCCCGATGACACCAAAGATAGGAACACAATTCCTCCCAATGACAGCAACAATGGGGCCCAATGACACCAAAGATGGGACACAATTCCTCCCAATGACACCAACAATGGGGCCCGGTGACACCAAAGATAGGAACACAATTCCTCCCAATGACAGCAACAATGGGGCCCAATGACACCAAAGATGGGACACAATTCCTCCCAATGACACCAACAATGGGGCCCAATGACACCAAAGATGGGACACAATTCTTCCCAATGACACCAACAATGGGGCACAATGACACAAACAATGGGGCGCTATTCCTCCCACTGACACCAAAGATGGGACATTGTTTATTCCCACTAATGTCTGGACATTTTCTACTCCCAATGCCCACAGTCCGGCCCCCTTAAAGTGTTACTAAACCCACAACAGTAAAATCTGTCTATATATGCAGAATAGCTTGCTTGTTATACTCACTGTGGAACTTAAGGGTTAATCCTCTGTATTGTGTAAAAAGACTCTTTGATCCTATATGAACAGATCCTCCCCCTCCTGCAGGGTCTCTCTTGGCAAGGCCAGATAATACACAGTCAGAGTAGTAAGGCTGCACATGCTCAGTTTGGTCTCTATTACTGGAGAGAATATTTTCTTGTTGAGCTGAGCTTTTCAGGTCACATGATATTGACATCACACATGTGGGCTTGTATACAGATCCTAAATGACAGCTCAGTCCCTCCCTCCTTCTCCGTGCCCAGTAACTAAAAAAGAACACAGTGGGTGGGATGTCACATCGTGATTGATGAATGATCCGCCTCCCATAACAGTATGAGGACACCGGCTGTAGGGGAAATCTCCTCCTACCTGAACACTCAGCACTTGGGCAGACTTATGTATCACAGTTTGTCACGTGAGCATGGTATACAGATCAGCCAAAAAGGTATATGGTGGCAGTATTTTAATGTAAAAAGAAGATTTATAAGCTGTGGGCACTGCAGGGGGAGGATGAACAATTTTCATATTACTGGGTTTAGTAACACTTTAAAGTCTGAAGGACAGTAAACTGGCCCTTTGTCTAGAAAGTTTGGAGACCCCTTGTTTAAATTGTTACTAAACCCAGAACCCTGCATTCACTATATCTGGTCTCCCACAGAATACAGAACATGGAAATGCAATTATTTTTAGTAAATATAAACTGCTAAATACCTTTTCTCATCAGCAGTATACAGCAGTCTTATGACTTCTATCAGTGTCTGCTTAAAGTTTGTAGGAGGAGTTTTCATTCATTGACTATCCTATGAGCCTGCAGGACCCCTGACCCACTGTCTGGACAGTTCTGGCCCTGTGCTAATCACATGCACCCTCCCAAGAAAAAAAACCTCTACAATACACACCAAACTGAGCATATGCAGAGTGCTCCCAAAGCTCTGTACTATCAGGAGATGGATTGTAGACTATGGAAGAATGGAAGGATCAGAGAAGACAGGATCAAACAGCCTTTTTACACAATGTGTAGGATTAACCCCTTTGGTTCCACAGTGAGTATAATAAGAATACTTTACTGTATATACAGACTGATTTTACTGTTGAGGGTTTAGTAACACTTTTAAATATTTCTGGACCATATGTACTTTAACCTGTTGCCCCTAGCTGTACGCATGTACGTGGCAGCACATCGGAGGTCTTTAACCAGTTTGGCTCCAGAGCAATTCTTTTTATTTGTCACAAATTTGTAAAAATCTAAATTTTTGACAATAAAATGACTTAAACTCCCAGAGCATTTTTTGAAAGCAGAGGCTCTGTAGAATAAAACGGTGATAGTTGCAAATTTTTGTGTCACATGATACTTGCACAACTATTTATTAGGCAAAAAATATAATAAAATGAATCTTAGTGGAAAAACACACAATATAATACCCATTTTTGGTTAAAATATAAAAGATAAGGTTGCACCAAGTAAATGGATACCAAACAATCCATGTCTTATAACTGCATGTGCGCCCGCGATATCGCCAAAAACCATAGGTGACGCTCATGAGTTTAGAGTTAACTAGGAGCTCTTATGCTAGAATTATTGTTCTCACTCTGTCGTTTGTGCCGATATGTCACATGTGTGGTATGACTGCAGTTTACATACGCGCGTACACCCTGAGCTTGCATGTGCGGTAAGAGCGGGAAAGCCCGGGGACCATGGGAGGAGAGGGGGCCACTGGCGGGGGGGGGGGGGGCACCATGCATGCTCCCAATCAGTGGTGGCTGG
>BLSH010419824.1:370425-408038 GCA_018402905.1 Glandirana rugosa
TGCGGACCCCCTTTTACTATCCTTTTAAGTTTATAGTGAGCTCTTGGTAATTTTGGTACAAAGGTTATCCCTAAGAACTCGTTCATTGGTGACTGGACTCAGAATTTGTGACCTCCAGATACCCATAGTGTGTACAACTACTGTAGTCCTTATCTCAACTCGCTTGTGGACCTGCAAGCCCAAGACGACCAGGCAGGCTTGAAGCCCTGTTTCAGGCCCAGGCCCAGGCCTGCCTTGGGCTTGCGAGCGTGCCTGTTGCTTGGGGTAACTTTAGTTACCCCTGGGCTTGAAAATCCGTGTTTTTACCGCCAAATATTTAAAGTTATTTCCCTGTCCCCATTTTTTTGTAGGGCACTTGCCCTACCCTTACTCCCATTTTACTTCCTTTTGCAGCCCTCTGGGGCTTTCCAGGACTTTGCTACCGCCATTTTTGTGCCTAAAAGTTCGGGTCCCCATTGATTTCAATGGGGTTCGTTGTCCGTGCGAGCGTTCGGGTTCCGTCCGGACCCGGACCCGGACTTTGTCCCGAAGTTCGGACGGACCAGCAGAACCCGAACGTCCAGGTGTTCGCTCAACTCTATTCCTGATGTCATCAACATGTGTGATACCCATAGACCTCCAGTGTTTAAGACTCAGGTCAGTGGTTACTTGCTCAAGAATCCCTATTGGAAACATGGTTTTAATGGTTCTCGAGTGATATTTGAATTTTCCTATCATTTTCCCCCAGGCGTGTGCTGTGGCTTTAATAGTTGGTGGGGCTTCTTTTGGGGTTGTTGCTCCTAGTGGTGTGCTTAATAGCCAGTCACTCAAGCTTGAATGTGGTATGTATGATGCTTCCATTGTGCTCCATATTTTGTTGTGTTGGGTTAAAAACCAATCTGCGATTGGTGCAAGTGTGGCTGCAATATAATAATCCTCAAATTCTATTGAGCTTGTTCCTCCTGCGTGTTTATGTTTAATTAGTATTGCTTGTGCGCATCTCAGTTTTTTTCCCTTCCATATGCAATGGTTGAGGATTGTTTGGAGCGCTTTAAAATATGAGTTGGGTAATTGAATTGGAATGGTCCTAAAAAGATACAATATCTGCGGTAGGTGTAGCATTTGAAAATTTGTGTCTAGTCAGAATTTGGGAGTCAGATTTGAGCTTCTCTAAGGCTGGTGTGAAGTTAGTCGCGAATAATTTTTTAACCGTTTTAGGTAATTGTATTCCTAGGTATTTGATACTATCTTTAGCCCATATGAATGGATGTTGAACTTGTAAGAGATTGCTCGTAGTCGCGTCTATGCCTATTTCCAATACATATGATTTGGTTACATTAGCTTTGTAATAAGATACCTTACTGAAAAGATCCAATGTTTTACGCACTTCTACCAGGGAGGGAGCCGGGTTTGACAACATTAAAATCACATCATCTGTGAAAAGGCTGATTTTGTGAGTTGTTTTGTCAATTCCTGTAATCAGCGGGTTTGTTCTGATTAATTCAGCCAAGGGTTCTAGAGACAAGTTAAAAATTAGTGGGGACAAGGGGCATCCCTGTCTGGTGCCGTTAGTAATATGGAATGGTTTGGAGAGCATACCTGTTGAATAAACTTGGGCTGAGGGGTTAGTGTAGAGCGCTGTTATGGCTGTTAATATGTGCCCTGAGAATCCGAACTTTTGGAGAACTTGTCGCAAGTAAGTCCAATGGACTCTGTCGGACGCCTTCTTTGCATCCAAGGAAAGGAGCAGAGAAGGCGTTCCACTAAGCTCTGCTTGATGGATCACGTTGATTAATCTCCTGATCGCGGCAGCTGCTTGTCGTTCTTTCGTGAAACCAACTTGGTCGGAGTGTATCAGGGAAGGCATTATGTTGTTTAGTCTGATAGCTAGACTCTTGGCGTATATTTTAAGGTCTAAATTCAATAGGGAGATTGGGCAGAAGTTATGTGTCTAGTTCGGCTCCCTTCCTGGCTTCGGTATTGTGATTATGAGGGCTTGTAGATTTTCCATTGGAAATCTTGAAGAGGAGGCAGCATCATTATACATTGCGGTCATACACTTTAGTAAGTGTGGGTGGAATTGTTTGTAGTATTCACCGGTCAGGCCACCTGGGCCTGGGGCTTTGTTGGTTGGGAGCGTTTTTATGGTATTGTGGATTTCTCGTTCTGTGAAGGGTGCGTTTAGAAGGTCAAGTTGTTCGCTGTTGAGTTTGGGGAGCTTGACCAGATCTAGGAATCCGTTTATGTCATCTAGAGATGGTTTTGTGGTTGTGGGGTCTCGATTTAGATTGTAAAGGTCACTGTAGTACGTACTGAAGGCATCGGCGATGTCTTGTGGGTTTGTGAGTCTATTTTTGGTATGCGGGTGATGTATGTATTCTATGTTTGATTTGAATCTATGTCCTTTCAGTCGGTTAGCTAATGTTTTTCCTGCCTTGTTGGACGTGGAGTAGAAGAATGATTTAAGCCTCCGTTGTGTCTTCTCGAAAGGAGTGAAGTAATACGTTTCTCAGTTCCAGTCTTAACCACTTCAGCCCCGGAAGGATTTCACACTTTGGGACCAGAGCACTTTTTGCGATTCGGCATTGCGTCGCTTTAACTGACAATTGCGGCGGTCGTGCGACGTTGTACCCAAACGAAATTTGCGTCCTTTTTTTCCCACAAATAGAGCTTTCTTTTCATGGTATTTGATCACCTCTGCGTCATTTCTGATCGCCGCTATAAACAAAAGAAGAGCGACAATTTTGCAAAAAAACCCAAATGTCTTACTTTTTGCTAGAATACAAATCCAAAAAAAAAAATATAAAAAAACATTTTTTTCCATCGGTTTTGCCCGATTTAGAGTCTTCCTCATATTTTTGCTAAAAAAAAACGCAATCGGCGTTTATTGATTGCTTGAGCAAAAGTTGCCGCGTTTACGGATGATGAGAATTCATTTCTGGGGTTTTTATTTTTTTTTATTTTTTACTAGTAATGGCGGCGATCTGCGATTTTTAGCGGTACTGCGATATTGCAGTGGACATGTCGGACAATTTTGACACTTTTTTGGGACCATTGGCATTTATACAGCGATCAGTGCTATAAAAATTCACTGATTACTGTGTAAATGCCATTGGCAGTGATGGGTTTAAACTGCAGGGGCGCTCTAAGGGTTAACTGTGTTCCCTGGGCGTGTTCTAACTGTGTGTGGGCTGCCCTGGCTGGGTAAAGGGGATGATCATATAGAGGAAGCCTGTGATCATCGCCCTTCCCCCTCTAACAGAATGGAGTTCCCTGTTTACATACACGGACCTCCGTTCTTTCACTGCGGGGGGGGGGTATCGCGGGTAGCCGGCGGCGATCTTGCTCACAGCAGTAGTTATCGCAGCCACTGTCGTATGACGATGGTTTGCGATAACGAGCCACTCTGTCGCCGCCAGACTGCGGTTGGCGGTCGGCAAGTGGTTAAATTTAAAAGTTGTGCGGTGTTGTGGGTGTCTTGTTTTGTGCCTCAAGTTTGTCTATTTGGCCTGTAAGATCTTTTAGACGCTGTGTCCTCTTCTTTTTGTACCTATAGGCCAATTGTATCAGCACCCCTCGTATTGAGGCTTTGTGGGCGTTCCACACTGTGGCTGTGTCAGCCAATGAGCCAATGTTGGCTTCGAAAAAGACTTTTAGATGGTTTTCTATATCTGGGGCGAATTCTGAGTTTTGTAGGATGTAATTGTTCACTCTCCAGATAGGGTTTCTACAATGTTGTGATGTGCCCCTTATCATGATTGATATTTGGGCGTGGTCTGACCATGTCACGGTGTGGATCGCCGAAGCCGAGATATTCTGCAAAAGCCATTTATCGGTCAGAAACATATCTATGCGGGAATACATTCTGTGTGATGGTGAGAAGTAAGTGTAGTCATTCTCTGATCCGTGTTGGCAACGCCACACATCAAAAAGTTTGTGGGATTGTAGGAAGCTTTTTAAGGAGGATCCTCTTCTTTTAGCGCCACTGGTGGAGTCTAGATGTATATTCGCTATGGTGTTGAAATCTCCACATAGTATTAAGTACCCCTGCCGTATTGGTTGTGCAATGCCCATTACTTTGTGTAAGAACTTGTTTTGTTGGGTGTTTGGTGCGTAGAGATTGATGAGGGTGTACTGCACTCTGTTGATGGTGCACACTAGGATGAGAAAGTGACCTTTGGGGTCTGCAATCTCTCATTTTAGAGAGAAGGTTACAGTATTTTTTATTGCAATAAATACTCCTCTTTTCTTTTCGGAAAATGATGCTGTGTAGATGTGAGGAAAGTTCTTGTTGGTACATTTAGGAGGTGATGAGATCATAAAATGGGTTTCTTGGACACATAGGATGTCACTGTGGTTTTCCTGCGCTGTATGCCAAAGTGAGTGTCTTTTTTCCGGGTGGTTGAGACCGTGGGCATTGATTGATAGAATGTTTAGTGGCATGGTGTGCGTGGGTTCAAGAGTGATGAATAAAATAACACGTACAGTTTGGTGAGTTGTACCATCTGGTAACCTGAGTTAGATGTTAGGTTGTCTTTTGAAGGGACTGATGGTGTCCGGTGTTGTAGATAGAGCAAAGTTTTCTTGATGTTGCCGCTGGTAACAGGAAATCAGCTAGTAAAAAAAACAAAACAAGTAAACATATGCGTCTTTTTTCGTGGTGCAACGCGGTGTATATAACTGCTGTGTATAGTGGCACCGCTGGGGGGGGGGGGGGGGTAAACAGTTTTTGAGCAGTTGTTTGTGGTGAAAAGTTGCCACAGTTTGGAAAAAGGTAAACTTGGGTGCTTTGTGCCCTTCTATGAGATATTTTGATTGCTCATGGGGATTTTCTTCCTCTGGTACTCTGTGCTTTAGGGGTTCCAGGCGGAGGGTGGAGTTGGGGAGATTCCAGTGGAGGATCTGGCAATATCTCCCATTTGTGTAGGAGTTGGAGACCTTCCTTGAGATCTTCAACTTTGTAGGTGGTATCATGCTTCGAGATTAGCAGGGTGGCTGAGTATTTCCACTTGAATTGTATTTTATGGTTGTGTAAACCCTTTGTGATGGGGTTTAGGTCTCTGCGAAGTTGAAGAGTATATTTGGAGAGGTCTGGATAGACTTGTATATTCTCATACGGATGTGGTAGATTGGGCGTTTTTCTCACCCCGGCTATGAGCTTTTCCTTTGTTTGAAAAAAAGGATTCTCATCAACAAGTCCCAGGGGACCGAAGCTGCGAGGTGTGAGGGTTTCGCAATTCTATGCATGCGGTCTATTATAATGTCCCTTGGGGATGCTTCGGGAAAGATTAGGCACATGAGTTCTTTGGCATATCTTTGCAGGTCTTGTGGTTGTATAGTTTCTGCTACTCCTCGTAGCTTGATATTGTTACGACGTGATCTGTCCTCTAAGTCCGCTATTTTTGCTCTCAACCATGTTTGTTCCTCTTTTACATCGTTCACTGTGTCTATTATATTATTGACTGTGGAAACGCATGCTTCAACCCCGGTTTCGATGCAAGAGACAGGAGGATAGATCAGTAATCAAGGAAGTTTGGAGGGATATAAGCATGTCTTTGAGTGTGGTGCCTACGACCGGTTGTCCCGTGGTTGGGAGAGCTGCCATGGAGGAGCTCAATGCGGTGTTGGCACCTAGCATGATTGTTGCGAGATCCTTTGTTTGTGTTGAAGGTACTGTCGCATCTATGCGCATTCTTGCTTTAGCTGGGCTCCCTGTTATGGGGTTTTCTCCTGCTAGATGTGTAGGAGAGCGTGGGTTTGTTGGTGGTGGTAAGTCCTCAATAGAGTCATCCAGAAGGTCTGTGTAAGCTTCGCTGGTGTGTCTCCCTTTTTGCTCTTTGCTGGATGGGGGAGCCGGTTTGAAGAATAGTGAGGTCAATTTTTGTGTTTTATACTCCCCTACTGTCTTTCTGGACATAATTGCAGAGTGGTTTGGAAGATAGGCGATGTCTTACAGGCTTTGGTCGTTCCAGTGCTTTCCCTTGCTGCAGGCTGAGTGTTCTAGGCTATCATCATATATATGCTATTTCGTGGGTTATTTTAGTTGGGAGTCTGGTGTGGCCCCTATTGTTGGTCTAGTAGGCCTCAATTGGAATCCAGGCTGTTCTTTATAGAGTAGACAATATTCCTTTTGATTTGTCCCCAGGCGATCCTGTTGTCGTCTTTATAGACCTAATGGGTTGTAGCCTGTGGTGGGGTGCAGAAAGTCGCGGCCTGGATGTGGGGCAGCTGGCGTTCCGATCCCGGTGATGCGCAGCTCTAATGGCTGTTCTCCGGTAAGGTGGTTACTGGGGGGTGAAAAGCTATCCCCACCTCTTGAATTGAGATGGGGTTTCCGCTGTGGTTTGGTGCAGTGGTGTCTGATGAATACTATCAGTGGGCTGAGGCCTACTAATATGGTGGCTAGCGCGGTTCTGAGGTAATAGGAACGGCCGCACTATTTCTCAAATCCGGGGGCTGTGCCCCTCGATTTTGGGCTCAGGTGGTCTGTTGGGGTGTGGGTGAGATGTCTGTGGGGGTTGTGTTCTCACCGGTCCTTGGGAACGACGGATTCCTTTGGATAGTATCTGATCCCCTCAGAGCTCCTCTGGAAGACGTCCGCTACCGTGCTCTGCAAGCCGCGCCCCTCGAAATTGCATGTTTAAAGGTTTTCATTCTGACCCTGGACTCGCTACCTACTAAGCCACTGAGCTGGAAAAAGCATACAGCCAGGGACTTCTAATAAATGCCTGAACTACGATTCTGCATCCATGGTCTAGGCTCCCAAACTTTTCAGTACGAGGGCAACAGTGTAAACTGACAAATATTGATGGGCCAAAAACAAATTTGTTTTATAAATGAACTAATCAAAATTAAATGAATGAATAAACACGCCAATGTTTGCTACCATGGCATCCATGTCAATCACCTACAATATATTCTTTGACAGCATACACCACCCTGGGACATTGTGTATAAACATCTCCCTTATTCCGGCACTTCATTTTGGATCACCAAAGGAGAGCCTGGTGTGCGTTGAATGTAAACGACCCCTTATGTTGATTGTGGTGGTATACCCATGGATAGCATGTAATGACTTGAGGAAGCAAAACACAAGGGTATTGGTAAGATTGGCTGAATATATATGATTAGATGAACACAGGCTGTGAGGTTTTTACAGTCTTTAGTGCAAACTACCAACCAAGTTATATACACCCCAAGCTGTGGACGGAATAACATTGTGTAGAAACGAATCACCTATCTGCACAAGACAGAAACTTAGTCTTTAGAAAATAGAGGCCACATGCTGAAGATGGCAGAGAAAGCTTTAAGAACTCTATTGTATCTGTTGGATCCAGCTGAAGGAAGTCTTGGTACCGTCATTGGTCCTCCAATGGCTTCGATTGATGTTTTGCTAGTCAAGCCTAGTGTAATTGCTTGATCCTCTAAAGCAGGGATCTCCAAACTTTCTAAGCAAAGGGCCACTTTACTGCCCTTCAGACTTTAGGAGGGCTGGGCTATGGCCAATGGGAGTAGAGGAGGTCCCAGCGTTAGTGGGAAAAAACAATGTCCCATCTTTGGTGTCAGTGGGAGGAATTGTGCCCCATCGTTGCTGTCACTGGGCCCCATCATTGGTGTCCCTTCATTGGGAGGAATTGTGTCCCATCATTGGTGTCATTGGGAGAAATTGTTCCCCATCATTGGTGCCATTGGGAGAAATTGTGTCCCATCATTGGGTGGAATTGTGTCCCATCATTGGTGTCCCTTCATTGAAAGGAATTGTGTCTCATCATTGGTGCCATTGGGAGAAATATTGTCCGATCATTGGGAGGAATTGTGTCCCATCATTGGTGTCATTGGGAGAAATAGTGTCCCATCATTGGGTGGAATTGTGTCCTATCATTAGTGTCATTGGGAGAACTTGTGTCCCATCATTGTGTGGAATTGTGTCCCATCATTGGTGTCATTGGAAGAAACGGTGTCCCTTCATTGAAAGGAATTGTGTCTCATCATTGGTGCCATTGGAAGAAATATTGTCCGATCATTGGGAGGAATTGTGTCCCATCATTGGTGTCATTGGGAGAAATAGTGTCCCCATCATTGGGAGGAATTATGTCCCATCATTGGTGTCATTGAGAGAAATTGTGTCCCATCATTGGGAGGAATTGTGTCCCATCATTGGTGTCATTGGGTGGAATGGTGTCCCATCATTAGTGTCATTGAGAGAAATTGTGTCCCATCATTGGGAGGAATTGTGTCCCACCATTGGTGTCCTTGGGCCCCATCGTTGGTGTCATTGGGAGGAACCGTGTCCCATCATTGGGAGGAACTGTGTCCCATCATTGGTGTCATTGGGCTTCATTGTTGGTGCCATTGTGAGAAATTGTGTCCCTTCATTGGTATCATTGGGAGAAATGGTGGCCCATTATTGGTGTCATTGTGAGAAATTGTGTCCCATCATTGGGTGGAATTGTGTCCCATCATTGGTGTCATTGGAAGAAATGGTGTCCCTTCACTGAAAGGAATTGTGTCTCATCATTGGTGCCATTGGGATAAATATTGTCCGATCATTGGGAGGAATTGTGTCCCGTCATTGGGAGAAATAGTGTCCCATCATTGGATGGAATTGTGTCCCATCATTAGTGTCATTGGGTGGAATTGTGTCCCATCATTGGTGTCATTGGAAGAAACGGTGTCACAAGACAGAAACTTAGTCTTTAGAAAATAGAGGCCACATGCTGAAGATGGCAGAGAAAGCTTTAAGAACTCTATTGTATCTGTTGGATCCAGCTGAAGGAAGTCTTGGTACCGTCATTGGTCCTCCAATGGCTTCGATTGATGTTTTGCTAGTCAAGCCTAGTGTAATTGCTTGATCCTCTAAAGCAGGGATCTCCAAACTTTCTAAGCAAAGGGCCACTTTACTGCCCTTCAGACTTTAGGAGGGCTGGGCTATGGCCAATGGGAGTAGAGGAGGTCCCAGCGTCAGTGGGAAAAAACAATGTCCCATCTTTGGTGTCAGTGGGAGGAATTGTGCCCCATCGTTGCTGTCACTGGGCCCCATCATTGGTGTCCCTTCATTGGGAGGAATTGTGTCCCATCATTGGTGTCATTAGGAGAAATTGTTCCCCATCATTGGTGCCATTGGGAGAAATTGTGTCCCATCATTGGGTGGAATTGTGTCCCATCATTGGTGTCCCTTCATTGAAAGGAATTGTGTCTCATCATTGGTGCCATTGGGAGAAATATTGTCCGATCATTGGGAGGAATTGTGTCCCATCATTGGTGTCATTGGGAGAAATAGTGTCCCATCATTGGGTGGAATTGTGTCCTATCATTAGTGTCATTGGGAGAACTTGTGTCCCATCATTGTGTGGAATTGTGTCCCATCATTGGTGTCATTGGAAGAAACGGTGTCCCTTCATTGAAAGGAATTGTGTCTCATCATTGGAAGAAATATTGTCCGATCATTGGGAGGAATTGTGTCCCATCATTGGTGTCATTGGGAGAAATAGTGTCCCCATCATTGGGAGGAATTATGTCCCATCATTGGTGTCATTGAGAGAAATTGTGTCCCATCATTGGGTGGAATTGTGTCCCATCATTGGTGTCATTGGAAGAAATGGTGTCCCTTCACTGAAAGGAATTGTGTCTCATCATTGGTGCCATTGGGATAAATATTGTCCGATCATTGGGAGGAATTGTGTCCCGTCATTGGGAGAAATAGTGTCCCATCATTGGATGGAATTGTGTCCCATCATTAGTGTCATTGGGTGGAATTGTGTCCCATCATTGGTGTCATTGGAAGAAACGGTGTCACAAGACAGAAACTTAGTCTTTAGAAAATAGAGGCCACATGCTGAAGATGGCAGAGAAAGCTTTAAGAACTCTATTGTATCTGTTGGATCCAGCTGAAGGAAGTCTTGGTACCGTCATTGGTCCTCCAATGGCTTCGATTGATGTTTTGCTAGTCAAGCCTAGTGTAATTGCTTGATCCTCTAAAGCAGGGATCTCCAAACTTTCTAAGCAAAGGGCCACTTTACTGCCCTTCAGACTTTAGGAGGGCTGGGCTATGGCCAATGGGAGTAGAGGAGGTCCCAGCGTCAGTGGGAAAAAACAATGTCCCATCTTTGGTGTCAGTGGGAGGAATTGTGCCCCATCGTTGCTGTCACTGGGCCCCATCATTGGTGTCCCTTCATTGGGAGGAATTGTGTCCCATCATTGGTGTCATTAGGAGAAATTGTTCCCCATCATTGGTGCCATTGGGAGAAATTGTGTCCCATCATTGGGTGGAATTGTGTCCCATCATTGGTGTCCCTTCATTGAAAGGAATTGTGTCTCATCATTGGTGCCATTGGGAGAAATATTGTCCGATCATTGGGAGGAATTGTGTCCCATCATTGGTGTCATTGGGAGAAATAGTGTCCCATCATTGGGTGGAATTGTGTCCTATCATTAGTGTCATTGGGAGAACTTGTGTCCCATCATTGTGTGGAATTGTGTCCCATCATTGGTGTCATTGGAAGAAACGGTGTCCCTTCATTGAAAGGAATTGTGTCTCATCATTGGAAGAAATATTGTCCGATCATTGGGAGGAATTGTGTCCCATCATTGGTGTCATTGGGAGAAATAGTGTCCCCATCATTGGGAGGAATTATGTCCCATCATTGGTGTCATTGAGAGAAATTGTGTCCCATCATTGGGAGGAATTGTGTCCCATCATTGGTGTCATTGGGTGGAATGGTGTCCCATCATTAGTGTCATTGAGAGAAATTGTGTCCCATCATTGGGAGGAATTGTGTCCCACCATTGGTGTCCTTGGGCCCCATCGTTGGTGTCATTGGGAGGAACCGTGTCCCATCATTGGGAGGAACTGTGTCCCATCATTGGTGTCATTGGGCTTCATTGTTGGTGCCATTGTGAGAAATTGTGTCCCTTCATTGGTATCATTGGGAGAAATGGTGGCCCATTATTGGTGTCATTGTGAGAAATTGTGTCCCATCATTGGGTGGAATTGTGTCCCATCATTGGTGTCATTGGAAGAAATGGTGTCCCTTCACTGAAAGGAATTGTGTCTCATCATTGGTGCCATTGGGAGAAATATTGTCCGATCATTGGGAGGAATTGTGTCCCGTCATTGGGAGAAATAGTGTCCCATCATTGGGTGGAATTGTGTCCCATCATTAGTGTCATTGGGTGGAATTGTGTCCCATCATTGGTGTCATTGGAAGAAACGGTGTCCCTTCATAGAAAGGAATCCTGTCTCATCATTGGTGCCATTGGGAGAAACATTGTCCGATCATTGGGAGGAATTGTGTCCCATCATTGGTGTCATTGGGAGAAATAGTGTCCCATCATTGGGAGGAATTATGTCTCTTCATTGGTGTCATTGAGAGAAATTGTGTCCCATCATTGGGTGGAATTGTGTCCCATCATTGGTGTCATTGGGTGGAATTGTGTCCCATCATTAGTGTCATTGGGAGAAACTGGGTCACATCATTGGGAGGAATTGTGTCCCACCATTGGTGTCCTTGGGCCCCATCGTTGGTGTCATTGGGAGGAACTGTGTCCCATCATTGGGAGGAACTGTGTCCCATCATTGGTGTCATTGGGCTTCATTTTTGGTGTCATTGTGAGAAATTGTGTCCCTTCATTGGTATCATTGGGAGAAATGGTGGCCCATTATTGGTGTCATTGTGTCCCATCATTGGTGGCAGTGGGAGGAATTGTGCCCATCATTCCTGTCAGTGGGGGGAATTATGCCCCATCATTGAAACCAGTGGATATTATAGTGCCCCAAGGGCTTGATAAAAGCAAGCAAAGGGTCGCATCTGGCTCCCGAGCCGCAGTTTGGAGACCACTGCTCTAAGGAATTATTGTTTAGTCCACAAAGCCTGCCAAGATGCCTGCAGAAGTAGTGACCCTTTGGTCATAATTCCAAGAGCACATGACTATAATCTGCTTAAAAGTATGACTGCCCTCTTTCTATACCAATCGTCCCTCTGCCCTTTGTGTCTCTACATCCTCATAACCAGTCCTCAGCTCTTCCTCCATCAAATGTCGCTGACAATCACAGGGTGACACCCCCTTTAAAAATGTATCACACTGGCAGTTGCGATTGGGGGGGGGGAGTTAAAAACACTTGGGGCTCAGTCACTTCTTTAGTATCCCCCCCAACTGCCCCCTCTTAAGCTGCAAAGGCAGCGGATGGGTGGGTTATCATGCTGCAGTCGTTATGCTTTTCTTCGTGCCTGCAGCAAAATCTGTCCCTCTTGTCGCTTGTAGGCAGGTGCTGTCTGTATTTCCCACTGCAGGTGCCGCTCGATTGAAGCGGCAATGCAGATAGGAGAGGAAGTTGTGAGGAACTTGGTTCCTCTATGACTTCCTATGGTCACAAGGGAGACAGCTGTCTGAAAGGATTCTGGCACTACATGTGACCTCGGCGGCCATCTTGGGTCAGGTATATTTAAGACTACGGCTCCCAGGTTTGGTGCACTTTATGTGAGTGGTTAGTGTAGGGACAGGTTCTCTACCTGGCAGGGAAAGGTTCCTGAGGAGTAGGGAAAGTGCAGGATCTACGCCATCTCCTCTCAGGAAGCCTTCTGTTTTTGTGTGGACCGGCCAGGCTGCATTTCCGCTCTTTGCTGCAGAAGCTGTTGGCATCATTTCAAGGTCAAAATGCTTTGCTACCAGTGGTGGCCCATCTACATGGAGTGCAGGGGCGCCGCCCCCCTAATCCATGCATCTGGCTAATCTACATGCAGGGTGCCAGACGCATGGATTCCAGTGGGTTTTTTTTTATTAGAAGCACATGATTAGAGCCTGAGGCTCTAATTGGCTTCAAATAAGGGTGGGCTTGGGGCATAGAGCACTGTGCCCTGAGCTCACCCAGTTGTGTGACAATAGCGAATTAGTCAATCAGGAAACGGGTCCTGATGTGTATGTGATAGACCAACACAAAGTGGCACATAATTGTGAAATGGAACGGAAATGGTAAATGGTTTTCAATTTTTTTTTCAAATAAATATGTGAAAAGTGTGGCGTGCATTGGTATTTAACCCCCATTTATTCTGACACCCCTAACTAAAATCTAGTGGAACCAATTGCCTTCAGAAGTCACCCAATTAGTAGAGTCCACCTGTGTGTAATTTAATCTCAGTATAAATACAGCTGTTCTGTGAAGCTCTCAGAAGTTTGTTAGAGAACCTTAGTGAGCAAACAGCAAAATGAAGGCTAAGGAATACACCAGACAGGTCAGATAGTTTTGGAGAAGTTTAAAGCAGGGTTAAGTTATAAAAAAATATCCCAAGCTTTAAACTTCTCACGGAGCTCTGTTCAATCCATCATCCGAAAATGTAAAGAGTATGGCACAACTGCAAACCTTCCAAGACATGGCCGTCCACCTAAACTGACAGGCCAGGCAAGGAGAGCATTAATCAGAGAAGCAACCAAGAGGCCCATTGTAACTCTGGAGGAGCTGCAGAGATCCACAGATCCAGTGGTAGAATCTGTCCACAGGACAACTATTAGTTGTGTACTCCACAAATCTGGCCTTTATGGAAGAATGGCAAGAAGAAAGCCATTGTTGAAAGAAAGCCATAAGTTGTCCCGTTTGCATTTTGCGAGGAACCATGAGGGGACCAAGCAAAGATGTAGAAGAAGGTGCTCTGGTCAGATGAGACCAAAATTCTACTTTTTGGCCTAAAAGCAAAAAGCTTTGTGTGACGGAAAACTAACACTGCACATCACCCTGAACACACCATCCCCACTGCGAAACCTGGTGGTGGTAGCATCATGTTGTGGGGATGCTTTTCTTCAGCTGGGACAGGGAGCTGGTCAGAGTTGATGGGAAGATGGATGGAGCCAAATACAGGGTAATCTTAGAAGAAAACCTATAGAGTCTGCAAAAGACTTGAGACTGGGGCGGAGGTTCACCTTCCAGCAGGACTAGTCCAGACCTAAATCCAATTGAGAATCTGAGGCAAGACTTGAAAATTGCTGTTCAAAGACGCTTTTCCTCCAACCTGACAGAGCTTAAGCTATTTTGCAAAGAAGAATGGGCAAAAATGTCACTCTCTAGATGTGCAAAGCTGGTAGAGACATCCCCAAAAATACTTGCAGCTGTAATTGCAGAGAAAGGCGGTTCTACAAAGTATTTACTCGGGGGGGGGGGGGGCTGAATACAAATGCATGCCACACTTTTCACATATTTATTTCTAAAATATTTTGAAAACCATTTACCATTTTCCTTCCACTTCGCAATTATGTGCCACTTTGTGTTGGTCTATCACATAAAATCCCAATAAAATACATTTACGTTTTTGGTTGTAACATGACAAAATGTGGAAAATAACAAGGGGTGTGAATATTTTTTCAAGGCACTGTAGAGGAGGAGACGCAGGGGAAGCTGCTGTGAAGCCGAGGAGGAGGAGGAGACGTGAGTGAAGCCGCCCCCCGCTGCCCGGAGGAAGCGCTGCCTGCGACCTAGATGGGGTGCGGTGCTGACCGGGGAGGGGGGGGAAATTACATCCAAAAGACACACAGTTCTATCTACTGTGCAGTGCAGAGGACCTCTATACAGTCATGTCATTGCTCTGACGCTTAAAATGGATAATGCACTCCTCGTTACCCTCCACAGACTGGGGAATCTGAAGCACTGGAACATGAAAGAGAATGAAGGTGCGTAGGCCTAGCACATTATCCCCAAACAAAGGCTTTATTAATGTACAATGGTACGTAATATACTCATAAAAATAGGCTTGAATAAAAGCATATCATAAAATTCCTCCACGTGGGTCCATACAGCTGTCCACATCACATGGGATTAGTACAGCTTGCTTGCTTATATGTGGTGTGCTGGATTGATAGTGCCAGCCCTGGTGGTGCACCCTGCCTGCCCTGTGGGCAAGGACAGAACACCCTACCAATCAGAACACACTGGGGTGGGGGGGAGATTGCGGCCGATCCAACTGGGGTATAAAAAATATAGCACCAGCCGCCACTGTTTGTTACTGATTGTAAGCAGCTCTGGTCAGCTGTGCCTACCCACCGGGCCTGACTGTACATTGTTGAATCTCTCAATATACTGTTCTCCCCCACCTCGGCCCCTGAGTGTATTCTTTGCTGCTGGCACAACCCACTACACCCTTCGCACATGCATTAGGCAAGAAGTACCGCTATCAAGCGAATGGGGCTGTGCCGCGCCTGCAATGATGGTGAACCATTTGCAGTGTTCTTCACACCGTCTGTCAAACACCCCTGAAATGCAATTTCTGAAGTGCAGCAGTTTAGCTGCACATCTAAACCTAGCCTAACTAAGAATTTTCGTAGGTTTATAAAATATTTGGTTATGTCCACATATTGTCTATTTATTTTACATTGAGCTTCAGTGTTGCCTATTGAGGGTCTCAAGTCAGTATCCAAAAAAGATAGGGTGGGAGGCAGTGGAGGATGGTGCTCAATAATTTGAGGGGGGGGCAGAAAATAAACCTGCCCCCCTCACTCGCACATACCATCACCGCTGCCATCCCCCCCCCCCCCATGCACAGGAGCACAGGCTGGCCTCTGTACTCACACCACTCCCCCCTCTCCGCACCGGCTCTTGCTCATCCTCCGATCTGCAATCCATCCGCACCGTCTCTTCCCTCTCGGGCAGCTCTTGTTACTGGTGTTGCTTCTCCTCCCAGCCAAACAAGAAGTGGGTCCTGAGACCCAGTTGGCTGGGAGTCGCAAGACTCCCGGGCCAATCGGATTTCAGGACCCGCTTCCTGATTGGCCTGGAGGAGAAGCAGGAAGACATTGGCGAATATTAATTAATGTCACACAACTCGGTGGACTCAGGGCTCAGTGCTCTGCGCCCTGAGCCCATCCTTTTATGAAGCCAATTAGAGCCTCAGGCTCTAATAATGAGCCGGGCACATGGATTAGGGGAGAGGCCGCCACTGGTGGGAGGGTTTCTTGCTGAATGGAACTGCATTGTGCGCAATGGCTGTTTTGTGTTTATAACAAAAGCAAGCCAATGGCTGAGACCAGCTTCACATGGATTTGGTATCACATATGATTTTTGCATGCAAAGTTCAACCCCTGGCTCTGACTCAGTAGGGGTTGTGTTGGACCTCAGCAGTGATACCACTGCTTCCACACAGATAGCAAAGGACACAGACTGCAGCATGCTGGCAGGGGACAGGCTTTTCTACTCAGGCTGTGTTATACAGAAAACAAACTGTAAAACTTTGTTTTGATGCACTTGGTAAGTGTTTAGCTGATTTAAAGTGAAAGTGCAATTGTGCTTTTAATAACAAGTATAATGTCTGTTACATATGTAGCGCCCTCTACCATAGGTAGGTGTTTAGGAGTATATTTTTGTTGAGAGTAGGCAAATTTAGTCGGGCCTGACTGAGAGTCAGGCCTGATTGTTTGAATCTGGGCAGGGGAGTGGCCCAGGGAGGACTGGAGACTGCAGGAAGCAACACCCCTTGGTTACCCATCCCCTCTTCTTCAGAAAGTTATGGAAAAGGGGATGGGAAGAGGAGGTGAGGTTCTCTGATGTATGTTAAGGAGCCCTGACCAATCCCCAACTTGGATTGGTGGATTGGCAGGGGGCAAGCCTCCTTAAATACTGTGGTCTGCCCAGTGGGGGGAGGAGACTTTCATGTGGAAGTGACGGAGATGGAGGCTGTCAGGGCCTGAGGGAGCCCCTAGTCTGGGGGGTGACCTCGGCCTGGGAGAGCTCGGGCGCAGCCAGGAGGAGAGGGAGATCCTGGAGGAGAGGCACAAGGGTGAGTGGAAAAGCACAGCAGGAGAGAACACTATCAGAGAGATCTCTGGGAGGAACTACAAGTAACAGTGAGTGACACAGCCCAGGAGAGTGAGATGCACAAGCACATTGGGAGGGAGACAATCTGGAAGAGGTGCAAGAAGAGCCTGGGATCTGGTTTCATGGACAGTGTGCGGATGGGCTGGGAGTTGTAGTCCATCGTGGCTAGCTAGCACCAACTAACTGACTTTGCTACACAAGGGAAACCTCAACTCCATACCCACAAAGGGTGGTCCAGAGGCCTGATAAATCTACATCAGGTCTCACATGTGCTAGGTAGGCTAAGGTGACCAGATTTTTTAAATGAAATCTGGGGACATATTTTTTTTTTTTTACTAGTAATGTTGGCAATCAGTGACTTAAGCGTCGTACACACGGTGCAATTGTCGTTCAACCGCACGTCCAACGTTTCCCAAAATTGGCTGTCCGTGATTTTGTCTAGCATACTGACGGGAGTTAAGTTATCGTTCGACAAATGTGAATGCAGTGACGTGCTACGAGCGTATAAAGAGAAAGTTCAGTTTTCATGCGTCACCCTTTGGGCCCCTTCCCATAATTTCATGTTTACACGACCAAACACTTGTGGGACGTTCCTGGGTTCCGAACATGTGTGTTTGTGCTTACAACTTTTGTTTGTCCAACTTCTGTACAGACGAGCTGAAAATTAGACGATGCCTTGTCGGCAGACAAAGGTTTTCTAGTCGGCTCATACAACTTTTGTTGGACGATAATTCAAAATCAGCTGTCAAATGGAGCGTACTAATGGTCGGATTATTGTACGACAATTTTCAGCCGATACTTGTACTGTGTGTACGGGCCATTATAGTTGGGTTGCGATATTGCGGCGGACAAATCTGACACTTTGGATACTTTGTGGGAACACAAAGTATACAGTGATCAGTGTTAAAAATATGCAATGTCACTGTACTAATGGCACTGGCTGGGAAGGGGTTAACCTCTAGGGCAATCAAAGGGTTAAATGTGTTCCTGACCAGTGTTTTCTCACTGTGGGGGAGGTGCTTTTACTAAGGGAAGGCATAGATCCCTGCCCCTGCTTTGCAGGGACACAGGATCAATATCTTCCATACTGACAGTGCCTGTGTACAGAACGATTGGTGACTACTTGCGGACGCGCTGATCGGCTTTGATACATAAGAAATGCAGGATAACTTATATATACATGATCCTGCACAGCACAAATGGGCCACAGAAAATTAAAAAAATACACTCCCGAAGCTAGTAGGAGTGGCAGAGCGGGGTGTGTAATTCAGAATTTTTTTTTTTTAATTCTGTCTTTGAAATTGCCTGAGCCCCTGTTCATATCCAATCCGGGGACAAAACCGGGGACAGACTTGATCCGGGGACAGTGCCCTCAGCCCGGGGACTGTCTCCGGAAACTGAGGAAGTCTGGTCGCCCTAAGTTAGGCTGTACAAGTCTGTTTGGAGGCCTGGTAAATTTGCTTCCAGGTCTCACCGTCAACAAAGCAAGAAGTGTGAAGGAGAGAGTTTGTAGAAGTGTATATACTGGAGAGTGTATGTAGAACTGTTAATTCTTGGGCATCCCATAACTACCCCAATCCCTATCCAAGTTCAATCCCCAAATAAAAACAACAAAAACAAAGAGCAAGCCTGTTTTCTGATTCCGGAAGTCAGTAGGAATGTGATTGAGGGCAGTTGTGAGCAGATGAACCACACTAACCAGCCAACCCTAAAGGCTTGTACACACGGTCCGATTATCGAATAACAGCAGTCGTCCAACAGCCTGTAGGCCGATAATCTGACCGTTAGTACGCAAGATTCGACAGCCTATTTCCAATTGTCGCCGAACAGAAGTTGGCTGAGAAAGACTAGAAAACTTTTGTTGGCCAACAAGGCGTTGGCCAATTGTTGGCTCGTGTGTACAGAAGTTGAGCCAACAAAAAGTTGGAAGTGCAAACACGCATGCTCGGAATCCAGGAAGTATTCGGTCGTGTAAACCTGTGTTCCTAATTCACTACCTCTTTATACGTTCGTAACACGTCACTACCTTCAGCTTTGTTGGCCGATTACTAGACTCCCATCAGTACGCCAGACAAAACAACCGACAGGCGATTTGGACAAAAGTTGGTGGTGCGGTTGTACGACAATCTGCGTGTGTGTACAACGCTTTAGGGGGCCATTGGCTACACATATTTATAGATCACCGGCAGGTGATACCACAGTGAAGCTAAGGCAGTCAATATATTTATTGCCTATGCTTCCAATGACGCTCTTTCAACTGTGCCGCAAGACGTCCATACATGATAAATAGTACTCACGTCTGTGTGCAGAAGGAGTCTATGCTCTGATAGCGGAAGTTCAGTTTGTTAATGAGTAATATAAACGTTTGGCATGAATGGCATACTTCTTGTCATTGCTATCTAGCAGAGCAGAAAGGTTACCGGAACATTTGTCAGGTGATGGGAGCTCCCTGCCCTGCAGCATCTTAACCCTTCCATTTCTGGTAGAACAATATATCAGTTTGTGGGGGTAGGCATACCATTGTTTGGATTTGGAAAGGTTGTTTTTTTTTATTTTTATTTAACTAGTGCAGGCCAATTCTAACATTCCTTTCCTATATGTAAAAAACATATTTTTTTTTGCTAGAAAACTACTTCCCAAACATTTTATTTTTTTAACCAGTTCCCTACCGAGTCATTGTAAAATGACGTCGGCAGGAACTGCTCCTCGATCCGGGTGGACATCATATGACATCCACCGCTTCTCGCCGCTACTGCGGGCCCCCAGGAGCCCGCAGAGCGGCGATCACGAATCGCTTGTCTGCCGGGGGTTTGTGTCCCCCCCAGATCGGGGTAAAGAGCCAATAAAATTGGCTCTTTACCTCGTGACTGGCTGTGTTTAATCACAGCCGGTCACTAACGCTCCTCTCGTGCACGCCGCTCGTGCGCGCCGATCGGAGCTGAAGCTTGTCCCTCAGACAAAGCCCAGCTACGATCCGTGTAAAGAGCCAATAGATTTGGCTCTTTACCACGTGACCGGCTGTGTCAATCACAGCCGGTCATGTGATGTAAACAAACCGCGATAACGAGCGTTACCGCCTACTGTGTACACCAAGCACACTGATCACCCCACCCCCAATAAAGAGGACCTGTCACCACCCCATCAAAGTACCTGTCACAGTCCATCAGAGTACCTGTCACCTGCCCATCAAAGTACCTGTCACCTGTCCATCAAAGTACCCAAGTACCTGTCAACTGCCCATCAAAGTACCTGAGTACCTGTCACCTGCCCATCAAAGTACCCGAGTACCTGTCACCTGCCTATCAGAGTACCCGAGTACCTGTCACCTGTCCACCAAAGTACCCGAGTACCTGTCACCTGCCCATCAAAGTACCTGAGTACTTGTCACCTGTCCATCAGAGTACCCGAGCACCTGTCACCTGTCCATCAGAGTACCCGAGTACCTGTCACCTGTCCATCAGAGTACCTAAGTACCTGTCACCCGTCCGTCAGAGTATCCGAGTACCTGTCACCTGCCCATCAGAATATCCGAGTACCTGTCACCTGCCCATCATAATACCCGAGTACCTGTCACCTGCCCATCAGAGTACCCAAGTACCTGTCACCTGTCCGTCAGAGTACCCGAGTACCTGTCACCTGTCCGTCAGAGTACCCAAATACCTGTCACCTGCCCATCAGAGTATCCGAGTACCTGTCACCTGCCCATCAGAATACCCGAGTACCTGTCACCAGCCCATCAGCGTACCCGAGTACTTGTCACCAGCCCATCAGAGTACCCGAGTACCTGTCACCTGCCCACCTGAGTACCCGAGTACCTGTCACCTGTCCACCTGAGTACCCAAGTACCTGTTACCTGCCCACCAGAGTACCCGAGTACCTGTCACCAGCCCATCTGAGTACCCGAGTACCTGTCACCTGCCTTTCAGATTACCCGAGTACCTGTCACCAACCCATCTGAGTAACTGAGTACCTATTTGCAGCCCATCAGAGTGTCCAAGTACCTTTTACCAATCCATCAGATTACCCTAGTACCTGTCTCCAGCCCATCAAAGTACCCAAGTACCTATCTGCAGCCCATCAGAATACCTGAGTACCTATCTGCAGCCCATTAGAGTACCCGAGTACCTATCTGCAGCCCATGCCTCATAGAATATACCTCGGATGTTTGCTTTCCAAAATGGGGTCATTTTGGGTGTAATTCCACTGTCCTGGTGCCCCGGGGCCTTCAAAAGTGTGATAGGTATGAATGAAATTTTATGCGTAATTTATGCTCCTAGAACGCCTGACGGTGCTCCCTGCATGTTCGGCCTCTGTATGTGGCCAGGGTGTGAAAAAGTCTCACACATGTGGTATCGCCATACTCGGGACAAGTAGCAGAATATATTTTGGGTGGTAATTTTTGCTATGTACATACTATGTGTTAGAAATATCTTATAAATTGACCACTTTGTGTAAAAATAAAAGCGTTTTCATTTTCTTTCCACGTTTTTCGAAGACTTGTGAAAAAAAAATTAACCATTAAAAAGACTCATAATGCCTCACAGAATATACGTTGGGGTGTTTTCTTTCCAAAATGGGGTAATTTTGTTCGCAATTCCATTGTTCTGGTGCTCCAGGGCCTTCAAAAGTGTAATGGGTCTTTAGGAAATTAGATGTGAAATGTCTGCTCCTAGAATGCCTGACGGTGCTCCCTGCATGTTGGACTTCTCTATGTGGCCAGGCTGTGTAAAAGTCTCACACATGTGGTATCGCCATACTCGGGATGAGTAGCAGAATATATTTTGGGGGGGGAATTTTTGCTATGTACATGCTATGTGTTAGAAATAACTTATAAATTGACCACTTTGTGTAAAAATAAAAAGCGTTTTCATTTTCTTTCCACGTTTTTCGAAGACTTGTGGGAAAAAATGAACCATTTAAAAGACTCATAATGCCTCATAGAATATACGTTGGGGTATTTGCTTTCCAAAATGGGGTCATTTTGTGGGTAATTCCATTGTCCTGGTGCTCCAGGGCCTTCAAAAGTGTAATAGGTCATTAGGAAATTAGATGTGAAAATTCTGCTTCTAAAATGCATGACGGTGCTCCCTGCATGTTGGACCTCTCTATGAGGCCAGGCTGTGAAAAAGTCTCACACATGTGGTATCGCCATACTTGGGGACAGTAGCAGAATGTATTTTGGGGTGTAATTGGAGGTATGCATATGCTGTGTGTGAGAAATAACTTTTTGTTTTGACAATTTTGTGCAAAAAAAATAAATAAATAAATAATTTCTTAATTTTCCCAAGAATTGTGGGAAAAAGTACAACTTCAAAAAACTCGCCATGCCTCTTGCTAAATACCTTGGAATGTCTACTTTTCAAAATGGGGTCATTTGGGGGGTATTTGTACTTTCCCGACATTTCAGGGCCTCAAGAAATGAGATAGGCCATCAGTGCATCAGGTGTGATCAATTTTCAATGATTTGCACCATAGTTTGTAGACTCTATAACTTTCACACAGACCAAATAATATACACTTATTTGGGTTATTTTTACCAAAGATAGGTAGCAGTATAGGTTTTGGCCCAAATTTATGGACAAAAATTACTTATTTGCAAAATTTTATCACAGAAACTAAAAAAAAGTGTTTTTTTTTTTCAAAATTTTCGCACTTTTTTCAATTATGTCGCAAAAGGGAAGGAAGGGGGTATAAACATCCAGTATTGAAGTGGTTAAGTAGAGGCCCTAAAGAATAAAATAGTGGGTGTTGTATATTTTTATGTCACACAATATTTGCGCAGTGTTTTTTCAAATGCAAAATCTTTGGAAAAAATACACTTGAATGAATTCTTAGGCCCTTTCACACGATTGGACTGATCGAGTCCGCCTGTCCGTTTTTCAGTCGGACGCAATAGAGCTACCCATTGACCTCTATGGGGAGGCGGATGTCAGCAGATATGTGTCCACTGACACCAGCCTGGCAACCGATCTGACAAAATCAACTGAAAACAGACGTATGGCAATACATTCGCCATCCATCCAGCGGGTCGGATTGGATGGGATCGGATGAAAGTGGACAGGCTGTCCGTTTTCATCCAATCTCCCCATAGAGGAGAATGGGACTCTGGCAGGTCCGTCTCTGGACAGTGAGCGGAGATGGACCTGTCATCTGCCTGCTTAGCGGGGATCAATGGAGCTATCCCCGCTGAGCAAGCGGAGTCCGTCAAAACGGATCTGCCCCGCGTGAAAAACACAATATAATACCCAATTGTTTAATAAAAGATGATGCTTTGCCAAGTAAATAGATATCAAACATGTCATACTTTAACCTTTTCACACCAGTGCCTCCCAGCCCTTTAAGAGGTTTATGGCACCGGGAGGTGGAGCGGGACTTAGGAGCATATGATCGCCGTGATTGGCTGTCATGTGATCCGAAAATGTTTTCAGTTAGGCTCCGGTAACTGTATCTACACAGCTGTTTTGGCAGCAATTCACGCAAATATGTGGCCCCTCTGCATCAAGCACTAGGCGCCGAGAGGCCGCATATTTGCGTGCGGCCATCGCCAAGGAGTTAAGATTGCATGGAACGGCGTCAAACCATGCCACCTAAAAATATCCATAGGTGACACTTTAAAAGCCTTTACAGGTTAGCAGGCTAGAGATACACAGGAGGCCTAGCACTAAAATGATTGCTCTCACTCTGACAACGGTGATACCTTACATGTGTGGTGTGATCACCGTTTACATATGCATGCAGGACCAATGTGAGCATTCACATTTGCGTGTGAACACGGGAGAACGGGGGTGCTTTAAAATGCTCTTATTTATTTTGATTTAACATTTTTTGTTTACACTGTATCTTTAATTTTTTTTGGATCATTTTTATTGCTATCACCAGGGATGAACAACATCCCTTGTGAAAACATGGGCTGGGACAGGTCCTTTTTATGGAGAGATCTGGGGTCTATTAGACCCCGGGTCTTTCCTCTGCCCTTCCAAGGCATTTGATCAAACCGAGTTCGGATTGATCAGATGCTTTCACAAGCCAGTAACGACTTGTTCACATGAGACCGTAACCAAAAGTGACAAAATCCTTGTTGCTTACGGTTTCTGACGTCACACAGTGGGAGGAACAACATAATTTCCTCTCACAGGAATCAGATGCCGCCGGTCCATCCTTACCGGGCTCCTCGATGGGACGGGAGAGCTCAGTAAAAGCGGTGGGGAGGCAGCCTCCGCCACCTATAAAAGTAATCCAACGACTCTATAGTCGTTAGCTTTACTTTTACATTGAAGGGAATCAATGTTGATGAAGTTATATCTCAGGTAATTGCTGCAGCAATGACTGAGATACAGTATCTCACAAAAGTGAGTACACCCCTCACATTTTTGTAAATATTTTATTATATCTTTTCATGTGACAACACTGAAGAAATGACACTTTGCTACAATGTAAAGTAGTGAGTGTACAGCTTGTATAACAATGTAAATGTGCTGTCCCCTCAAAATAACTCAACCCACAGCCATTAATGTCTAAACCGTTGGCAACAAAAGTGAGTACACCCCTAAGTGAAAATGTCCAAATTGGGCCCAATTAGCCATTTTCCCACCCCGGTGTCATGTGGCTCATTAGTGTTACAAGGTTTCAGGTGTGAATAGGGAGCAGGTGTGTTAAATTTGGTGTTATCGCTCTCACTCTCTCATACTGGTCACTGGAAGTTCAACATGGCACCTCTTGGCAAAGAACTCTCTGAGGATCTGAAAAAAAAGAATTGCTGCTCTACATAAAGATGGCCTAGGCTATAATAAGATTGCCAAGACCCTGAAACTGAGTTGCAGCACGGTGGCCAAGACCATACAATGGTTTAACAGGACAGGTTCCATTCAGAACAGGCCTTGCCATGGTCAACCAAAGAAGTTGAGTGCACATGCTCAGCGTCATATCCAGAGCTTGTCTTTGGGAAATATGAGTGCTGCCAGCATTGCTGCAGAGGTTGAAGGGGTGGGGGGTCAGCCTATCAGTGCTCAGACCATACGCTGCACACTGTATCAAATTGGTCTGCATGGGTTTTGTCCCAGAAGAAAGCCTCTTCTAAAGATGATGCACAAGAAAGCCTGCTAACAGTTTGCTGAAGACAAGCAGACTAAGGACATGGATTACTGAAACCATGTCCTGTGGTCTGATGAGACCAATATAAACTTATTTGGTTCAGATGTTGTCAAGCTAGTGTGGAGGCAACCAGGTGAGGAGTACAAAGACAAGTGTGTCTTGCCTACAGTCAAGAATGGTGGTGAGAGTGTCATGGTCTGGGGCTGCATGAGTGCTGCTGGCACTGGGAGCTACAGTTCATTGAGGGAACCATGAATGCCAACATGTACTGTGACATACTGAAGCAGAGCATGATCCCCTCCCTTCGGAGATTGAGCCGCAGGGCAGTATTCCAACATGAAAATGACCTCCAAGACGACCACTGCCTTGCTAAAGAAGCTGATGGTAAAGGTGATGGACTGGCCAAGTATGTCTCCAGACCTAAACCCTATTGAGCATCTGTGGGGCATCCTCAAATGGAGGGTGGAGGAAAGCAAGGTCTCTAACATCCACCAACTTCGTGATGTCGCCATGGAGCAGTGGAAGATGACTCCAGTGGAAACCTGTGAAGCTCTGGTGAACTCCATGCCCAGGAGGGTTAAGGCAGCGCTGGAAAATAATGGTGGCCACAGAAAATATTGACACTTTGGGTCCAATTTGGACATTTTTCACTTAGGGGTGTACTCACTTTTGTTGCCAGTGGTATAGACATTAATGGCTGTGTGATGAGTAATTTTGAGGAGAGAGCAAATTTACACTGTTATACAAGCTGTACACTCACTACTTTACATTGTGGCAAAGTGTCATTTCTTCAGTGTTGTCACATGAAAAGATATAATAAAATATTTACAAAAATGTGAGGGCTGTACTCACTTTTGTGAGATACTGTATCATTCTTCCCATCCAAAGACATACAGGTATGTCCTATGAATTGGAATTTGTTAACCATTTCCCGACTTTATAACTTAAATATATGGCGGCAAGGTGGCACTACTGCGCCAGGACACATACCTAGTATGTGATCAGACACTTCCGGGTTGGGGGTGCACATGCGCGCCACCAGCGGCCCGCTCCCACTGTGATTATACACAGCGGGAGCTGATCTGCGGGTACTGCGGACTCGATTTCCATCAGCACCCACCAATCATACAACAGAGAGGCAGAACGGCGGGCTGCCTATGTAAACAAGGCAGGTCGCCTTTCTGACAGGAGGGAAGACATGGATCCTGTGTTCCTGAAAAGCAGGGACATGTCTTCCCCTAGTAAAAACACCTCACACAGTACACTAAAACACTAGCTAGGCACACAGTTAACCCTTTGATTCCCCCAATGTTTAACCCTTTCCCAGCCAGTGTCATTAGCACAGTGCATACAGTATGTTTAGCACCGATCACTGTATTAGTGTCACTGGTCCCCAAAAAGTGTTAGATAGTGTCCGACTGTCAACTGCAATATCGCAGTCCTGCTATAAGTTGCTGATTTCTGCCATTAAAAAAAAGTAAAAAAAAAATACCCCTTAGTTTGTAGACACTATAACTTGTGCAAATCAATCAACATACTGTACGCTTATTGGGATTTTGTTTTAACAAAAATATATAGCAGAATCCATATTAGACTAAATTGATGCAAAAGTTCAATTTTTTATTGGATATATTTTATAGCAGAAAGTAAATAGTGTTTTTTTTTTTTTTTTTAAATTGACGGCCTTTTTTCTTTATATCGCAAAAAATAAAAACATAGAGGTGATCAAATACCACCACCAGAAAGCTATTTGTGGGAAAAAGGACATACATTTTATTTGGGTACGGCGTTACATGACGGTGCAATTGTCAGTTAAAGTAATGCAGTGGCGTATAGCAAAAAATGGCCTGGTCATTAAGGGGGGGATCTTCTGAAGTGGTTAAAGGGACACTATACATATATCCTTATTCTCCGAAAATAATCCATCCACATCCACAATATTAATGGCCCTGAAATCCATTTTTCATGAAATTGTTGCTTTTCATGTTTTTCTGTCTCCTGTGAGCTCCCAAACGATTCCCCCTCCACTTCTGTTTGAAACAAGCAATGCACTTTAGTTGCAGTCATGTGTACGGCTCCATGCACACTACGGATTCCAGAGTTAGGCTTTAAAATGGTGACTTTCATTGAGAAAGTAAATCATTTCCATAGTTATTTATTAGTTAGTATGAAAAGTAATTTACCTTTGTATGGATGTATAACTTGTCAGTTCAAATGACATGCAATAAATGGACTTTGATGTCCATTTGGTAAATTTGGTATTTTAATTCCTGTATATGAGGAGCCTACAGACCCTGAAGCTCCCTGGGCCCCCCCAAGGCTTAAATCCGGCCATGCTTTAGGTCTACATCAGTGGTCTCCAAACTGCGGCCCTGGGGACAGCTTGCTTTTATCTGGTCCTTGGGGCACTATTTCTTTCACTGACACCAATGAAGGGCACAATTCCTCCCAATAACACCAATGATGGTGCACAATTCCTACCAATGACATCAATGATGGGGGACAGTTCCTTCCAATGACCCCAATAATGGGGTACAATTCCTCCCAATGACACCAATGATGGGGGATTGTTTACTCCCACTAATACCAGGACATTTTGCACTCCAGATGGCTACAATCTGGCCCCTCTAATGTCTGAAGGTCAGTAAACTGGCCCTTTGTTTAGAGAGTCTGGAGACCCCTGGTCTAGATAAACTTTATTCCATAATCACATTTCTTTTATCTGGCCCTTGTGGCACTATTTTTTTCACTAACACCAATGAAGGGCACAATTCCTCCCAATAACACCAATGATGGTGCACAATTTCTGCCAATGACATCAACGATGGGGCACAGTTCCTCCCAATGACACCAATGATAGGGCACAATTCCTCCCAATAACACCAATGATGCAGGATTGTTTACTCCCGCTGACACTGGGACATTTTGTACTCCAGATGACCACAATCTGGCCCCTCTAATGTCCGAAGGTCAGTAAACTGGTCCTTTGTTTCGAGAGTTTGGAGACCCCCTCGTCTAGATAAACCTTGTTCCATGATCACATTTCTTTTAAATCCTTTCTTTTATTTCACTTGCTGGTCGAGTGAAAGCAACAAGCTGACAATGAATGCTTTCCCTAATTGACATTTTTGTCTTAAACACTCCTTTATTTGCCTTTGAACAAATATGTACACCACATAGCTCATTGCCAATGTCACGGGGTTGGCTTCTATACTGTATAATGGCATTTCCCACAGCAATTGTCAAGAACACCATCACCTTCTTAAAACAGAAAGTATATATATATATATAGTATATATGTCATCAGTCCCATCATAAAGACAAACAACATGGAATTTGCTCCTCATTTAAAGGTAGTTTGTCAGTACAGCTCTTACAAGGCACATCCATGGCTCCCATCCAGTTCTGTAGGCCACCATTGCTGGAATAAGACACACATTTGTCTGTATGGGATGATTTAGAAATGGTCTTGGCCCCAGAGCTAACTCTGTGTCTAGGAGCCTCAATTGTTGGATGGGCCACCTAACAGCTGTTCTGAAAGGCACCCTTGAAACAAGGAATAAGTGTGTAGCCAGGTGCTTGGCAACGAATGGAGAGTGAGAGAAACACTGGATGCAGCTGCCCTCTGTAGCCTTTGCCCTGTGGTGCTAAACTGGTTAACAGCTATATCAGCAAGAAGAGGGAGCTGCTAATCAGGAAAAGTTCAATAGACTGAACCAGGCAGCACTGCACTGTGGCAACTGTAGTCCAGAGGAATGAGAGACTTTACTGAATTCAAGATCATTTGAACTGTATTTCCCAGATAGAGATTACCAGGAGGAGAGGAAAAGCTGTATTTTCTCAGGCTGTACAGGACACAGTTTTCTCTTGCCATGAGATAGCCCAGACAGTGCACATCAATGTTTACTGTGCAACACCACTGTTGCATAACAGCAACCTGAGCAGGATCTGAAGTGCTGAGTCTAGGTATACTGACAGCCAGCGTCTCCTGGGTGCAGAGCGAGAGAGTAGACTAATTGCTGTCAGTGTCGGCCCGTCCATTAAGGGCGCACGGGCGCTGCCCCCTCTCTCCAGCCACCCCCTCTATGCTAGTGGATAGATTCATGCATTCAGGCCCCTCAGGACTCCGGCCACATGAATTTCAGAAACGTCACTGGTTTTTGAAACACCTGATTAAAGCCTTAGGCTCTAACAGGCTTCAAAATAGAGTGGCTTACGGCACCATGCTGTGGGCCGCAAACCAACTGACGTGTGTTAGAAAGGCAAATGATTATTTTCCTTTCTAACAGTGAATCGCCTCTCTGCCAATCAGGAAGCACGAGTATGTTACCCCTTTCCTGATTGGTGGAGAAGACAGGCGATCCTATTGGACGCCTTTATCGGAGGAGAAGGGGGATGCATGGCCGAATCAAAGCTGCTCCCCACTCGCCGGACACTGCTAACTGCCTGCCTGCGGCCTGCCCGCTCCTAGATGGGGTAAGTGCGAGACTTTGATGTCCCGACTGCCCTGGGGGGGGGTACTGGATGCTGTATACCCCTCTGGTCATGCTGTATACCCCTCTGGTCATGTGTATACCCCTCTGGTCGTGCTGTATACCCCTCTGGTCATGCTGTATACCCCTCTGGTCATGTGTATACCCCTCCGGTCATGCTGTATACTCCTCCGGTCATGCTGTATACTCCTCTGGTCATGCTGTATACTCCTCTGGTCATGTGTATACTCCTCTGGTCATGCTGTATACTCCTCTGGTCATGCTGTATACCCCTCTGGTCATGCTGTATACCCCTCTGGTCATGCTGTATATCCCTCTGGTCATGTATATACCCCTCGGGTCATGCTGTATACTCCTCTGGTCAAGCTGTATACTTCTCTGGTCATGCTGTATACTCCTCTGATCATGTGTATACCCTTCTGAACATGTGTATACTCCTCTGGTCATGTGTATACCCCTCTGGTCATGCTATATACCCCTATCTGGCAATGCTGTATACCCCTATCTGGCAATGCTGTATACCCTATCTGGTGATGCTGGCCTGTATACTCCTGACACAATGGGTGGAATCTATAAGGGGTGGGGCTTATGAGAAGTGGGATGGGTCAAAAAGGAAGGTCGGGGTCTGGCGCCCCCCATCCTAAAATTTCACCAGCCGCCACTGATTGCTGTGTGCGACCAGAGGGTAAGCTGCTGCTGTGGGGATTTACTATCTGCTGCTAAAGAGAGAGACTGAGGCCTTTAGAAACTGACCTTGCAGCCATCTAGCAGCATTATTGCTGCCTGCAGATTCAGCTGGAACAATTCTCATGAGCACCAACAGTACAATTGGACCCCAATGCTAGCCAGTTGAAGATTTAGGACTAAAGATTGGCCCTTTAGCTTCTCAGGCTGTTCAGGACACAGCTTCCTCTTGCCATTAAGGAGACTGGAGAGTGCACATTACTGTCTAGTGTCCACCACTACTGCTACAGAGCGCTTTTGCAATGCAAATATTTCTTAATGGCACCCCAAAAGCGCTGTGATTTTGCCACGTTTGTCGAGCGGCAAAACACACTAAAATTGCAGCAAAAATCGGAATGCCAAACGCTCCTGGCTCTGTGCCAAGACTTGCTACATGAGCTTTTTTGGAGTGGAGGGAGGCCCATTGAACTGAATGGTGTCACTCCAAAAACGTGCCACAAAAAACATAAAAAAGCTAAAAAAAACCTGGCTGCGCTACACTTAGGTGTGAATGGAGAGATTCCCAGTTTCTAGGAAAATCAGGCAGGTATAGTATATGTATAGTTACATTGGTCCAAGTACTGTTACCACAATGATCTTCACTAGCTCCCGGGTCCCTCATTCCTTCCCCAGGCACAAGGAGCCAATGTGAAAACTTTTCCCAGGTAACATACCACCTCTTTGTGTCTCTTTGTGCTGGGGTTGCCATTTTTGAAGCAGGGAAATCAGGGATACTTTTTTTTATCTGGGGCCAGTCTCCTAAAATCATGCACATCTGGTCTTGTATATGTGTGGCTGCAGGGCATGGAATGCCTCTAGCGCTTATGACTGGCTGCCCACAACTTCCTGGCAGGATAGCTTGGTGGGTTTGGACTTAAATTTCTTAATTTATTCAATCATTGGCCCACTAATCAGCTTGAGCTGTAGCAAATTACAGCACAACTGGGGCAACATGGAAGTGCTCATCATGTAACAGATATGTGATCCAGTGCACAGCGGCCGCCCTACCCCAGTAAATGTAAGTGGGGTTAAGGCCAAAAGTTTGTAAACACCCCTCCCTAATTATTGATTTTAGTTATCTCCAGCAAAGGGTTGTGTTAATGCTATAAAAAGACATTTTAGACAATTGTGTGCTTCTAGACTTCTAGTAACAGCCTGGGGAAGGCCTTTCTCTGTTCCAAAATGACTGAGCCCCTATGTACAAGTTCCATAAAGACTCCATTTGACTAGTTTGATGTGGAGGAACTTGAGGGGCTTGAGCAGAGCCCTGGCTTTAACCCTACTGAACTCCTTTCGGAATGGAATGCTGAGCCAGGTCTTCTCATCCAACATCAGTATTTGACGGCAAAAACGCTCTTTTGGCTAAATGGGCAATATTTCCAACAGGAGCTCTCCAAAATCTTGTGGAAAGCCTTCTCAGAAGAATGGAGGCTGCTATAGCTGCAAAGAGGGCTCCAACTCCATATTAAAGTGGTTGTAAAGGCTGAAGGTTTGTTACCTTCAAGCATAACATGCATGAAGGTAACAAACCAGTGTGCTTCTCCCCCCTCTCGATCCAACGATATGCACAAGAGCCTCGGCTGTCCCGGGACTCCCTCTCCTCATTGGCTGAGTCAATTACAGCCAGTGAGCCAATGAGGAAAGAGTGAGGGGCCTTGGCTCTATGTTTCTTAAAGTGTTACTAAACCCAGTAATATGAAAATAGTTAATCTGCCCCCCACAGTGCCCACGGCTTATATATCTTCTTTTTACATTAAAATACTGCCACTATATACCGTATTTTTCGCCGTATAAGACGCTCCGGAATATAAGACGCACCCAATTTTAAAGGAGGAAAATCTAGAAAAAAAAGATTCTGAACCAAATAGTGTAGTAAAATATTTTTACCATTGCCCCCACTCATCACGTTATGTCCACCATTGCCCCCACTCATCACGTAATGTCCACCATTGCCCCCACTCATCACATAATGTCCACCATTGCCCCCACTCATCACTGTAATGTCCACCATTGCCCCCCACTCGTCATCACCATCACTGTTCCAGTGCAACATTGCCCCCACACTAATAATAATAGCCAGTAGTTTAACATTGCCCCCACATTAGTAATAATAGCCAGTAACATTACCCCCACATTAGTAATAATAGCCAGTAACATTGCCCCCACATTAGTAATAATAGCCAGTAACATTGCCCCCAACATAGTAATAATAGCCAGTAAGATTGCATTATCCCTGCCCCCTAATGGCCTGTCCAACAAACCTCACTGTTGTTGCAGATGTGCTCTGGTAGGATCCACGAGCAGAGGGGTGATGACATCAGCGCGCACCGCCGCCGGGTGTACTAAGATGGCCGACCGCTCCGGAGCTAGGCCAAAGCCGCGGCCTTTCCTAAGGCCGTGGTGGCGTTGCGCTCCGCGGATTCTCGTTCGTTCGGATCGCGGATCTATTCGTCGTATAAGACGCACCAACTTTTCCCCCCCAGTTTTGGGGAAGAAAAAGTGCGTCTTATACGGCGAAAAATACGGTACCTTTTTGGCTAATCTGTTTACCATGGTTGAATGATAAACTGCCCAGTTTCTCCAGAGCTGAGAGTTCAGGTAGGAGGAGATTTCCACTACAGCCTGTATACATGGCCACATGCGTGATGTTAATATCATGTGACCTGGCTAGCTCTGAAAACAAGTAAAAGTTCTCTCCAGCATAAAAAACACAACTAAGCATGTGCAGGTCGGCTACCATGCCTGTGTTAGCTGGCCTTCCCCACATAGACAGTGCAGGGAGGGAAGAATTTATGCATACAGGATAAAACAGCCTTTTTACACAATGCAGAGGATTAACCCCTTAAGTTCCACAGTGAGTATAACAAGCATGCTATGCTGCATATACAGACTGATTTTATTGCTCTGGGTTTAGTAACACTTTTGCATAGAGCAGGGCTCGGGAGCGAGCATGCACCAGTGCCCCCTTAGCAAGTGGCTTGCTATTGGGGCCACTGCTTATGGGAGAGGAACCAGAAGTGCTGGCGGGGGACCCGAGAAGAGGTGGATTGGGTTGCTCTGTGCAAAAGCATTGCACAGAGCAGGTAAGTATGACATGTTTGCTTTTATTTTTAAGCCAAACTTCAATTTCCATGGTATTAGAAAGGGATTTTCAACAAGCTTATATAGTTGTCCACAACTGTTTGGCCATAAAGTGTATACAGACATCCTGGAATCCTTCCAGGGTTTATTTAAACAGTAAAGGGTCTATGAGTAGTTAAAAACAAGGGGTGAATCATGGATTTACTGTCACAGGGATACAATACTGAAAACAACAGAAAAAAATAATTTTGCATGATTCAGTAGCAAAGTAAATCCACTGACATTTACACCTTTTCATCTCCTGTTTCAGCATTCTGTTACAGAGAAATGAATACAGCCCATCCTACGTAGACTTAAAAGAATATGTGCTTAGGAAATACAAATATCAGCCCTCGCTGCAGGCAGTTTTGGTGGTGGCGATAAGCAGCAGAGGACTCTGGACAAAGCAGAACAGGGTTTTTCAATCATGTATGCTAACAAAGAACAGGTGATAAGTGTGAAACATGCAGCTGGAGACAATTAGCTTAGAACCTTTAAAGGGACCAGTAAACATATATTACAACTGGATTTATAGCAAACGAAAATCAATAGCTGTCACCAAAGTAATAGATATTTTAGAAGTCTAGATAATTGAGATAAAATGCTATCCCTGGTTAGCGACAATTCCATATAAAAACACCTGGCTTCTAGCACAGCAGCCTCTGCTGGTGAAAACTGGTATTGCTTCTTGACAGATCATCTGGATTAGGTATTCTTTACCAGGACTCTGTGGAACTCTAGAGTTCCTTCGGAGGATACTAAAGGTTCCACGAGTTCTGGCTAATTGACCTCCCATCTGGTGGTACCTGCATAGTTTTAGGTCCAACACCACTTGGCAGAACCAGTGGCACAACACCAATGCTCTTTTTAGTTGTCATTAAGAGTGGCTTTTTGACCACCCTTCTCATTGTCATTGTTCCCATTCTTCCCATTGTCAACCAATGTATGGAGCACTCATTCCCACTGACCATCACTGTAAAGGAGGTATTCTTCTCACTGACCACCACTGTATGGGGGGCATTCTTTTCACTGACCACCATTATACCGTATGTAGCATTCTTCCCATTGACCACCGATGATAAGGGGCATTCTACCACTGGTCTCAGATGAATTAATTTTAGCATTAGTTCCCTGAGACCTGAAAATTATTTTAAGGGTTCATCTGGAGTAAAAAAGGTTGAGAGTGCCTTGGTGCTCATTCAGAAGTGCACTGTAAACAATGCCTGTTGTTCACAAGGGTGCTGCTGCTGTATTACATGGGGGCTGCTGCAATGTTACAAGGGAACTGATGTATTGTTACAAGGGGGCTGCTGCAGAGTTACAAGGAGGCGGCTTCAATGTTACAACGGGGCTGCTGTATTGTTTCAATGGGGCTGCTGTAGTGTTACAAGGGGACTGCTGCAATGTTACAAGGGGACTAATGTAATGCTACAAGAGAGCTGCCAAAAGTTTCACAAAGATTGCATTGATACAAAAAGACTGCTGAAATGGCACAAGGTAGTTGCTGAAGTATCAAACATGGGCTGCTGCAATATTACAAATTGGACTGCTGCAATACTACAAGGGGACTGCTGCAATATTACAAGGGGACTGCTGCAATGCTACAAGGGGACTGCTGCAATACTACAAGGGGACTGCTGCAATACTACAAGGGGGCTGCTGCACTACTACAAGGGGACTGCTGTACTACTACAAGGGGACTGCTGCAATACTACAAGGGGACTGCTGCAATACTACAACTGCTGCAATGCTACAAGGGAGCTGCTGCATTGTTACAAAGGGACTAGTGTCACAAGGGGCTGCTGAAGTATCACAAATGGGCTGCTACAAGGGGACTGCTGCACTACTACAAGGGGACTGCTGCACTACTACAAAGGGACTGCTGCAATACTACTAGGGAACTGCTGCAATGCTACAAGGGGGCTGCTGCATTGTTACAAAAGGACTAGTGTCACAAGGGGCTGCTGAAGTATCACAAATGGGCTGCTGCAATAATGGGACTGCTGCAATATTACAAGGGGACTGCTGCAATACTACAAGGGGACTGCTGAAATACTTCAAGGAGACTGCTGCAATATTAAAAGGGGACTGCTGCAATACTACAAGGGAACTGCTACAATGCCGCTACATTGTTAGAAAGGGACTACTGAAGTGTCATAAGGGGGCTGCGAAGTATCACAAATGGGCTGCTGCAATAATGGGACTGCTGCAATATTACAATGGGACTGCTGCAATATTACAATGGGACTGCTGCAATATTACAAGGGGACTGCTGCAGTGTCACAAGAGGGCTGCTGCAGTGTTACAGGGGAACTGTTATATTGTTACAAGGGGAGTACTGCAATGCTACAAGAGGGCTGCTACCACACAAAGGCTCCATTCACACCTGAACGACTTGTATCGTGGGCGGAATCACTGCGATTCTGCCCGTGATTGCAGAATCGTAGCAAAACGCGGAACGCATTTGCGATGCCATTATTTCTTAATGGCACCCTAAACGCAGTGGGATTTTGCTGTGATATTGAGCAACAAAATATGTTAAAATCACAGCAAAAATCGCAGCTGCAAATGCTCCTGGCTCTGTGCCAAGATTTGGCACATAAGTTTCTTTGGAGCGTTTTTGGAGTGGAGGGAGGCCCATTCAAATGAATGGTGCCGCTCCAAAAAACGCTCCACTAAAAAAACAAAAAAAAGAAGGAAAAAAAAACGTTCAGGTGTGAATGGAGTCTTAAGGGCCCTAGTCATAAAGATTATGTTCAATCTACAAATCTACTTTAATTTATTATTACCCACTGAAAATTATCGGAAGATATAAGCAATTACTTCTAGGTCTAGTTTGTAAAGATAACCATAGACATGAGTCAGTGCACCCTCAATTCAGTCAATGTGAAATGATCAGCACATGCAAGAGCAGACTATGAAAGGCTCACTTCATGGAATATATAAAAACAGCAGATGCATGTCATCATTTCCTGATTCCATTGTATGTGGCAGTGATGCAATCTATAACTATGGCCAGGGACGGGTCAAAGCATGCCTGTTTTATATGCTATCGAGTTAATAAAATGAGCTTTAAATAGCTTGTCCTTGGATGTAGTAAATGGTTTACTTAAAGTATATGTAAACCCTCACAATGAACTGCTGTTATTTGCTCCCATTTTGTCAGTTTTGTTTTGCCTGTTGTGAAAGAATTACCTGTTGATCCTGCCAGAAATCGTGTGAGCTGATAACATTTTGTATTCCCCCAGCTGCTTTTATCAGTTACATTGTTCTCTGTTCTCTCTGTGAACAGCGAGAACAGGGGGCTGACAATCCTGCTCTTCCATAGGTACAGTGTGGTGAGTGAGTGCTGCATAGATGTCCTAGATTTTGCAGTACAGTCCCATATCCAAGTGCTCTACCCCAAAGATGCTGTGTACTGAAATCACACCATCACCTCATTTGGGTTACTGAATATGAGCTAAAATAGGGTATTAACCACTTGAATACAGGACGTTTATACCCCCTTCCTGCCCAGACCAATTTTCAGCTTTCAGCGCTCTCACACTTTGAATGACATTTACTCTCTCATGCTACACTGCACCCAAACAAAATTTGTATCATTTTTTTCACACAAATAGAGCTTTCTTTTGGTGGTATTTAAGAACCTCTGGGTTTTTTATTTTTTGCGACATAATTGAAAAAACTGGGAAAATTTTGAAAAAAAAACACTTGTTTTTAGTTTCTGTGATAATATTTTGCAAATAAGTAATTTTTGTCCATAAATTTTGGCCAAAACATATACTGCTACCTATCTTTGGTAAAAATAACCCAAATAAGTGTATATTATTTGGTCTGTGTGAAAGTTATAGAGTCTACAAGCTATGGTGCAAATCATTGAAAATTGATCACACCTGATGCACTGATGGCCTGTCTCATTTCTCAGGCCCTGAAATGTCGGGAAAGTACAAATACCCCCCAAATTACCCCTTTTTGAAAAGTAGACATTCCAAGATATTTAGTAAGAGGCATGGCGAGTTTTTTGAAGTTGTACTTTTTTCCCACAATTCTTTGGAAAATTAAGAAATTATTATAATTTTTTTTTTTTTGCACAAAATTGTCAAAACAACAAGTTATTTCTCACACACAGCATATGCATACTTCCAATTACACCCCAAAATACATTCTGCTACTGTCCCCGAGTATGGCGATACCACATGTGTGAGACTTTTTCACAGCCTGACCACATAGAGAGGTCCAACATGCAGGGAGCACCGTCATGCATTCTAGGAGCAGAATTTTCACATCTAATTTCCTAACGACCTATTACACTTTTGAAGGCCCTGGAGCACCAGGACAATAGAATTACCCACAAAATGACCCCATTTTGGAAAGCAAACACCCCAACTTATAATCTATGAGGCATTATGAATTTT
>BLSH010419824.1:409441-450624 GCA_018402905.1 Glandirana rugosa
CCGAGAAATGGGGCACTGGCCGACACAGGTTAGTGTCGGCCAGTGTTTGCTCGGAGTGTACGTACGGCGAGCACGCGCGGGGACCCCTGCGCGTCGCGTCGCTAGCCTCGAACTCTGATGGGGTGGTGACAGGTCCTCTTTATTGGGGGGGTGATCAGTGTGCTTGGTGTACACAGTAGGCGGTAACAAGCTGTTACCGCAATCTCCCTGTCACACACGATCAGTCTGTGACAGGGAGAACCGCGGTAACAGCTCGTTACCGCGGTTTGTTTACATCACATGACCGGCTGTGATTGACACAGCCGGTCACGTGGTAAAGAGCCAAATCTATTGGCTCTTTACACGGATCGGAGCTGGGCTTTGTCCGAGGGACAAGCCTCAGCTCCGATCGCTGCGCTGCGCGTCCCCAGGGGCGCGCACGAGCGGCATGCATGTGAGGCTCGTTTGTGACCGGCTGTGATTGGACACAGCCGGTCACGGGGTAAAGAGCCAATTTTATTGGCTCTTTACCCCGATCTGGGGGGGACACAACCCCCCGGCACACGAGCGATCCGCGATCGCCGCTGTGCGGGCCCCTGGGGGCCCGCAGTAGCGGCGAGAAGCGGAGGACGTCATATGACGTCCTCCCGGATCGACGGCCAGTCCCTGCCGACGTCATTTTACTATACGTCGGTAGGGAACTGGTTAAAAGAGAAGTTCGGCTTTTTTTTTTCTTCAAAAATCATACTTACCTAGGTGGATGCAGCATCGTTTCGATGCTGCATCTGTCCCCTGCCGGCTTTAAGACTGAAAACCGAGCAATCAAAGACCACTTATCGCTCGGTTCTCACAGCTCCCTGAGCAGAGAGCTGGTGACTGGCAGTCGCTGCTGTGTGCCCTGCTCCCCCCTCTCCCACCCACTGGAGCTGTGGAGGGGGCGGGAGTACCTGGATCAGGCTCTCAGCGGCTCGCTGAGAGGCTGAGCCAAGTGCCACTCCAGGGTTGTGGGCGGATCCCAACTTCATTGTCACAATTTTGCCCCACCCTGGACCGCCTCTGTGACGTCAGCCGACAGCAGGCTTCAGCCCGCTGTCTGCTGAAAACTGGTCACAGGAGTGCAAAACGAACTACACTCCTGTGATCCATAGGAGAAGTACAACCAAACAAGCTTTGCCTGTACCACTCCTTTAATGGAGGTGAGCATACCTGCAAGTATGTGGGTCCAGCATCATAAGGGGCAGGACCTCCTGAAAAGTGGGTGTGACCTAGATGGGACAGTTTAAAAAACGGGCATGATCTGCATGTGGGCATGTTAAGGAGGTGGGCAGGTCATGTGCAAGAGTGACACAGAGATGGTACAGAGATGCTGAAAAAATGGTGTTGTCACCCTAGGACAGACAATGTATTATTACCCAGGATCACCAGGTGAAAATAAAAGAAAGAAAAAAATTACAGAAAAAAAAGAAAACAAATGCAGTCAGCCAGGGCCAGTGCTAGACTATTTTGAGCCCTAGGCAAGACCAGCTACTTGCACCCCCCCCAAAAAAAACATACATATTGCCCCCCTTTCTGCACGTAATGCCCCCCTTTAATCCTACATCCCCTTCCTGTACACACTGCCCCCCTTCCTGCAGACACTGCTTTCCTTTAACGCTATACCCACCTTGCTGCACACTGGCCCGCTTTAATGCTACACCCCCTTTAACCCTACAACTCCATTCCTATACACACTGCCCCCCTTTAACCCTACACCCACCTTCCTGTACACACTGTCCCCCTCCCTTTACACACTGCCCCCTTTAACCTACACCCCCTTCCATTATACACTTCCCCCTTTTAACCCTACACCACCCTTCCTGTTAGGGTTGCCACATCATCCCTTTATTCCAGGACACATATTAATTACAAAGGTTCTGTGGCTGATTAAGGTGGTAATTAAACTCACTTGGTGCCTCATCTGCTCTAAATTAGCCTCAGAACCTGCGTAATTCATATGTCCTGGATTAAAGGGATGATGTGGCAACCCTACTTCCTGTATACACTGCCCCTCCTCCTGCACACACTGCCCTGTATAGACTATAGCCCATGTGATGTGTGTTGCCCCCTCATTCAACTGACCTGAGCTGCCTTGCCGGACACAGCGAGTAGCACATGGTTGGGGTACCTGGTCTGTCAGTCCCGCCACTCGGCTCAGTGCTTCCACGGTTCCACCTGACAACAGAGTTGGTCCACCTGCTCCCGCAGCCTCCGGTTCTCACACAGCAGGTCGGTGAGGACCCAGGAGAGGGACATTCCCTCTCCTTCTCCGGTACACTCCTGCCACACCAACATCTCCACCCCAAGCATCAAAAACTTGTGTAAGAGACACAGAGACGCCCATCAGGGGGACACATTGGGCATAGTAAATGAGGTAATTTTATTAGTATCAGGATTAAAATCGCATACAAACATGAAATATCAAAATAGTGCACCAAATAACCATCAACACAAATTAATTAAAATTGGCAACGTTGTCAAAATAACAAACAGGGGAACCCAAACAGCCGGCTCACATGCTATACGACCATCACACAGATAGCATTTACACCTCATAGAATAATGTAGCCAATTTAGGCTGCTGGTTGGCCAGCAATTCAGCCAGTGATCTGGCTGGGGGGTAAAAGTTGCTGTAAGGTAGCACCCGTGAGGTGGTGCTAGATAGTAGCCCAGGGCACCCGTTGCAGCAAGTGGTGAAATAAAGAAAAAATAATGTAAAAAATAATATGATAGATGCTGCAGTAGTCCCAATAGCTTTGATAAAGTCCACGTGCAGTGGACGAAACGCGTCAGCGGTCCTGTTGTTCACCTTCCAGGGGACCCCCAGCCTAAATGCACCCATCACCCCTGTGACGCGGTGATGCAACGATCGGTCATGGGACCGCAACCAGCTGATTAGGGTGAGCGGCTCTTTGACTGGCTGTGACTTCACATCCAGTCAACTACTCAACTTGGTAGACTTTCCCAATGGGAGAATCACTTTTATCATTTTTTGTTTTTCATGCATCTCCACCCCAAGCTCCATACTGGCTGGCAATGAGACAGGTGGTGATCGGGTCTTTGGGCTGACCTCAGCTGAAGCAAGCTGGTGATCACCATCATCCAGTGAATGACCTTGTCCAGTGCCGGGATCTCAGCTCACTTCCACTGTATGCAGGTGCATCGCTGTGTGTGGGGGAGGGATGGCGGCTCTAGAGGTGACAAACACCGGGGATGAGAAGATGACAGGAGAGGGATGTGGCACTGGCCATAGCTGCGCCCTAGATGGCAGTGTGCCCTAGGCGGCTGCCTAGTTCGCCTAGTGGTAGCACCGGCTCTGCAGCCAGCACAACTAGGGACCAGTATATCATTATTATGTTTAAAATATTTGTTCTTGGGTTTAGATGCACGAATACCAATCACAAAACCTATACCAATATATAGATGACCATTAGCAGGACAATTCATATATCAGCATTTCAGACACCAGAGATTATTCCAGGGAATATCTGGTTGCTTTTGGGGGATCAGGAATTTACTTCCCCCCACTAGAGAAAATTGAATTATGCTTAAGGCCCCTTTCAAACCTGTGGACTGAGCCGGTCTGCCTGTGCGTCTTTTAGATCGGACCACCCATTGTTCTTTGCGGAGCGGTGGATGTCCGATCCAGGCCGCTAAATACAGACGGGTGGGCATACGTTCGCCATCCGTCCGGCTGATCGGATGACAATTGAATGGAAACGTACATGCAGTACTTTTCCATCCGACCGCCCCTTAGAGGAGAGCGGGCTGTGTCCCTGTCCGCTCTGCATAACACAGAACCCCCACTGAGCAGACGGATCGGCTCCGTCTGAAAGGGGCCTTTATAAGGTTTTTTTTTGCCTTCCTCTGGATCAACTGTTGGTATGGGGTTTTCTATTTATTTATTGTTTCTTTTGGCTGAATGCATTTGTGTCTTTCTTAACCCCCCTGGCGATATTCCCGATTGTGGATTGGGGTGGATTTTCTGTACCAAGAGTGGTAACCCCCGAGCCACACTCAGGATCACTTCGCTGGATCCAGGCAGCGTTACTTACCTTGTCCCCTGGATCCAGCGATGTCCCCCCGCTGTGTCCGCGGGCTGTCTTCAGCCCGATTCACTCTGTGTGCCGGGCTCTGTTCCCTGCGAGCGTCGCGTCACAAGGGGGCGGAGACCGGCGGGAAATTTAAATAGTGAAACATACAGTACATTGTAATCTGTAAGATTACATTACTGCATGAAATCATTTCAATCCCCTTTGTCCCTAGTGCTTTACCCAGTGCCCTGCATGCACTTTTATATTATATATGCCATTCTTTCTGCCTGGAAACTTGAGAATGTCCATGACAACCAAAAAGCGTCCCTTTATGTCAAAAGTGGTTTTTGATCAGCTAGAAAACACTGATAGTAAATAAGAATCACTTGCAGAATTGAGTGATACTGATTTGTGGGGAAATTTATCATCAGACACTGAAAGTGACGACAGCGACAATTCTGCAAATTAGCAAATTTCAGTGTTTTTGATTTGATTACATTATTGTATAAATTTGATTACTATTATGTTATTATTTTTGATAATTATTTATAGTTATTTATTGTATTATAATTTATTATTTCGTGTTTCAAACTTTATCATACCCGGGATGTCTACTATACTCTTGTTTGGACAGAACTACAGGCCTACAATATAAAACGCCAAGGGAGGTTAAACTAACTATGTAATAATCTATGGACAAGCAAGCATGTAAAAATGTGGAAGGCTTGTAAAAAATGACTAAAAAATTACTAATGTCTAAATGTGACCAATTGAGTCGTATTTGTACCCACTGAAAATAAATGACAGTTTTACCTTTTATGCTAGGTTAGAGAAATGTGATATAGATTAGGACCTGATAATATGAGGTTCTCCAGGCTGTAAGGATCGCCGTACACATTAAAATTTCACTGTACAATCTCTGTACAATCAACTTTAGAGCTAGCAAATCTATTTAATGTGAGGGCCAACCCTAGCTATCTAATCAGGCAGGCTCTTGCAATACATCAGCTGTCTCCAAACTTTCTAAACAAAGGGCCAGTTTTTCGTCCTTTAGACTTTAAGGGGGATGGAGTGGAGATTGTCCTGGCATCAGTGGGAGTGAACATCACATTTATTATTAGGTAGAGGAACAGTGCCCTATCGTTGGTATCATTGGGAGGAACAGTACCCCATCGTTGGTATCATTGGGAGGAACAGTGCCTCATTGCTGTTATCAGTGGAAGGAATAGAGCCCAGTCATTGGTATCATTGGGAGGAATAGTGCCCCATCGTTGGTATCATTGGGAGGAACAGTGCCCCATCATTGGTATCATGGGGAGGAACAGTGCCCCATCGTTGGTATCATTGGGAGGAACAGCGCCCCATTGTTGGAGTCGATGGGAGAAATGGTGCCCCTTTGTTGGTGTCAAAGAAAGAAATAGTGTCGCATTGTTTATGTCAGCTGGCAGAATAGTGTCTCGTATCGGTTGGAGGAATCGTGCCCCAAGGCCTGGATAAAGGCAAGCAAAGGGCCACAGTTTGGAGACCCCTGCAATACATACTTGTTGGTATGTCTAAAGGCAATAGTTTAATCAGATTATAATGTGTGTGATAAAGCCTGCTTCTCTACTGCTATTCAAAAGTACAGACTTTACAGCATTTCTGAGCTTCAGAAGGCAAGGCGTGGGTTTCTGATGTCACATGCTGCACAGCATAGGAGTGCATGCAGCAGTGGCGGACCATCCATAGGGGGCGCATGGGCGCCGCCCCCAAGCTATTAAAAAAAAAAAAGGTCACTTTAAGAGTGTACAGGTGCCGGACACATAGCGGTCTATGGGAAGCTTACCAGCTGAGCATACCCTATCTGGTGCAGCGTATACCCTATCTGGTGCAGTATATACCCTATCTGGTGCAGTATATACCCTATCTGGTGCTGTATATACCCTATCTGGTGCAGTGTATACCCTATCTGGTGCAGTATATACCCTATCTGGTGCAGTATATACCCTATCTGGTGCTGTATATACCCTATCTGGTGCAGTGTATGCCCTATCTGGTGCAGTGTATACCCTATCTGGTGCAGTATATACCCTATCTGGTGCAGTATATACCCTATCTGGTGCAGTATATACCCTATCTGGTGCTGTATATACCCTATCTGGTGCCGTATATACACTATCTGGTGCAGTATATACCCTATCTGCTGCAGTGTATACCCTATCTGGTGCTGTATATACCCTATCTGGTGCTGTATATACCCTATCTGGTGCAGTATATAACCTATCTGGTGCTGTATATACCCTACCTGGTGCTGTATATGCCCTATCTGGTGCAGTAAATACCCTATCCGGTGCTGTGTTTACCCTATCTGGTGATGTATATACCCTATCTGGTGCAGTAAATACCCTAACTGGTGCAGTATATACCCTATCTGGTGCAGTGTTTATCCTATCTGGTGCTGTACCTATCTGGTGTTGTATATACCCTATCTGGTGCAATAAATACCCTATCTGGTGCTGTGTATACCCTATCTGGCGCTGTATATACCCTATCTGGTGCTGTATATACCCTATCTGGTGCAGTATATACCCTATCTGGTGCAGTGTATACCCTATCTGGTGCAGTATATACCCTATCTGGTGCAGTATACAGTGAAATCTATAAGGGGTGGGGCTTATGAGAAGTGGGAGAGGTCAAAAAAGAAGGGCATGGTCTGGCACCCCCCCATCCTAAAATTTCTCCAGCCACCACTGGCATGTAGGGAATGGAGAGATACCCCTTTGCACAGTCTCCAGCTGAAGCTGTCAATCACAGGCTGTGTGCTTGTGGGGTGTGGGCCATCTCCCGGGATTTCCTTATGTTGGTGCAGATTGTCAGAAATGACTCATGCAGATAGCAGAGAAATGAGAAAAAAAATCACACTAGGTGCAGGATATGCTTTGATTTTCATTTCAGAGGTTTACAGCCACTTTAAAGGTGGCCATACACCAGTGGTCTCCTAACTCCGGACATTGTGGCACTATTTCATTCGCTAACACCAGTGAAGGGGCACAATTAGTACCAATGACACCAACAATGGGGCATAATTCCTCCCAATGATGGAGCACAATTCCTCCTAGGGACATTAATGATGGGGCACAATTCCTCCCAGGGACACAATGATGGGACACAATTCCACCCACTGACACCAACAATGGGACATAATTCCTCCCAGGGACGCCAATGATGGGGCACAATTCCTTCCAGTGACACCAACAATGGGACACAATTCCTCCCAGTGATGCTAACGATGGGGCACAATTCCTCCCAGTGACGCCATTGATGGTGACACAACTCCTCCCAGTGACGCCACCAAAGGGGTACAATACCTCCCAGTGACGCCACCAATGGGGTACAATACCTCCCATTGACACCAACGATGGGGCACAATTCCCTCCAGTGACGCCAACAATGGGGCACAATTCCTCCCAAGGACACCAATAATGGGGCACAATTCCTCCCAGTGATGGCAACGATGGGGCACAATTCCTCCCAGTGACGCCATTGATGGGACACAACTCCTCCCAGTGATGCCACCGATGGGGTACAATACCTCCCATTAACACCAACGATGGGGCACAATTCCCCCCAGAGACGCGAACGATGGGGCACAATTCCTCCCACTGACGCCAATGATGGGACACAATACCTCCCAGTGACACCAACGATGGGGCACAATTGATACCAATGACACAACGATGGGGCACAGTTCCTTCCACTGACACCAATGATGGGGCACAATTCCTACCAATGACACAAACGATGGGGCACAATTCCTCTCACTGCCACCAAAGATGGGGCATTGTTTATTCCAACTGAAGCTGGGACATTTTCTACCCCTGATAACCACAGTTCGCCCCCCCTAAAGTCTGAAGGACAATAAACTGGCTCTTTGATTGAAAGTTTGGAGATCCCTGCCATACACTATACAATCTTATAGTACAATCTTCTTTAGATCTACCATTAACTATGTAGTGCAAGGGCCCACCCAAATTGATACAAATTGAATAGATTGCATAGTTGTGTCCTCCTGTTACGTTTGATAAATCTAAAGAAGATTGTACAATCAGATTGTATAGTGTATGACCAGCTTAAGTTCACCACGGTGCTGTTTCATCACCCAGCATTAGCAAACCTTTAAAAATAGTGAAGAATGTTGTATCTGTTAGTAAAGAAGTAGAACAGTCCACATCTCCACTCAGGCATTGCATTCCAAATACACAGACACACAAAGAAAGGTTAAACAAAATATCTAAGTCAACATTTCATTCCCACAGCCGCTGATGTCACATCTATTCCGGCAGGCTGGGAATGTATCTTTGACAAATGGCTTAGGTGTTATAGTAACTTATGTGACGTTGATGATGTATCTGCTCTCTATGACATTCTTCCTTATAGCAACTTTGCTGTATTCATTATGATTGTATGTTCTACATACTGGTATCTGAATTCTATATTCCACATACAGCACAGCACACGCCACCTATTGGCTGAATGTGGAACTACACACAGGATTATATAAGGAGTCACATTGTGGACTATTTATAAATGAAGTATCTTTTAACTGACTCCTTACAAGTTTTTTTTCACTTCTTTTTCAAATAGTTCAAATAATTATGGGAAAATCTCTTTTGTAGATTTAGTGAAGAAGGGACTGAAATTCGCTCTCCAAGGGGGGTGTTCACAAACCACTTGCGGCTAAGTCTGCACTTGCAGCAGCCCTTGCCACCCCTCTGAAAGGCAATCCGCAGTAGATTGATTTTTAATGTGTTTTATAGGCAGTGAGGAGGTGATACCTTAACCTGTAAAAGCCCCCACCATCGCCGCATTCCATGTGTGGAGGAGAGGGGTATAATTCTTGCCGCAGCACGTGTGTGCCAATCAGCTGTCTTTGCAGCTTAAAGCGTTTGTTACTCCAACATTATATATTCCTGTTATGTACCTTGCCTGCTGTACCATGTGCTTGTATGAAAACGTATCCTCTTCTCTTTGTATTGCTGCCTTTATGTGAAATCCCTGGTGTTCCTGCTAGTTCCCTTGCTTTCCTATCACTAAGCAGGAGAGCACACCATGGTCAGTTCTCTGGCTGCACAGGGAGCTCAGCCTGTGATCAGTTATAAAAAGGGGAAAAAGGTATTATGACATTATGAAAGGTGAGGTGATGGATGGACTTTATGTTTCACCTCGCATGCGTTTATTTTCAGTGAACTAAGGTAAACCAGGTTTAGGTGTTACCAGCCGCCTTAGCAGGGTTGGTTCCAGAACAGATTTTGTGGTCCACTTGTGTCCACCAACAGGTGGTATAAATAAGCAGGAGTAGAGCAAAGGTTTGTTGTGGCCTGGGACTCAGGAAGCCAAAAACCTGAGAGAGCTGCTGAACTGAATTTTTGCTTTGTGACTGAATCAAAAGGTTTGCATTATCTTTGTTTTGTGGGTGACTGGGAGAAGCCCTTCACCTCTGAGTTAAGAACCTGGAAATGTTTAATAAGAGCCTAGATGGCAAGGATTTATTTTGTTTTGTTTGTTTGATTTTCATGCAACCTTTTAAAATAACACTGGCTACAAGTCAGTTGTTAAGAAAACCTGCAGTTTGAACTACCTTTTTCCCAGGGAAGGTGATCCCCATTGAGCTAACCCCAACATATGGTGGATTTTCGGTGGGCATCTTCCTAAACAAGTGGAAAGATGGAGGATGTGTTAAAAGCCCTGCTGCAGGCCACTGCAACCCAGCAGGAAACCAATCACCAGGTCGCACAGGCCATTACCGTGCAGCAGGAGGCGAATCGCCAGGCCATTGCAGCCCAGCAGGAAACTAACTGCCAAGTCGCAGAGGCCACGGTAGCCCAGAGGGAGACAAATCATCAGCAGCTAGAGGCTAGTCACCAGGCCATTGCAGCCCAGCGGGAGGTGAATCACCAGGCCATTGCAGCAGAGCAGGAGATGAATTGCAGGAGCTAAAGAAGGGGTCCGCAAGTTCTTTGCCAGTGGAACAGAAAATGGTGCATGCCAGCTATTAGCTGCAGAAGATGACACCTGCAGCTTACCTAGCAACTTCTGTTCGAGAAGGATGGCAAAAAGAGCAATGGGCAGGACTGCTAGCACACTTTCTGACCCCAAAAGGCCTACTATGACTTTGCAGTCCGGGCTCAATGGGTGCATCGGTCATACAGTACTGACAAGCCACCCCGGTCCCAAATGTTTGACTTAGTACACCTCACCAAGAAGTGGCTGCAGCCAGAGACTTTGCTGGGCCCTAAGATTGTGGAGCGTGTGGTCATGGACCATTATTTACGTGCGCTCCCTGCCACTTTGAGGAAGTGGGTCAGCCATGGGGACCCCAAGACTGAAAACCAGCTGGTGGACCTGGTGGAGAAATGTACGGCTTCTGAGGACTTGTTGAAGCCATCCGTGGCCCACTCCAATGTCCCTAGGTGTGAAAAACAACCGGAGGATCCGGTAAGACTGTTCCAGGGTTCAAGGACGTAGGGAAAAATTACAAGTCTGTTGCCACAGATAATGAGACTATGGGCTCAGGACCGGGAGACTGGCCAAATAGGTCAGGAAGGTCTCTGAGGCCGTTTAGAGAACTGGGTACAGAACACATAAAATGTTATCGCTGCCATGCGTTTGGTCATATTGACGCTGTTTCCTAATTGATGAACCCATGCAATGTGATAATGTTTATTTGAAAAAACGCATGTCTCTTTTTGCACAGGTGGCATGTGCTGCATCATGTCAGGAACGCATGGAAAAACAAATGTGTGTGATTTCATTTGATGGGAAGCCAGTCACTGCTCTGCTAGATTCTGGAAGTGTTGTGACATTAGTCAAAGGTGATTTTGTAAATCCTGCAAAGTTACACCCTAGCACTATTGGGGTGATCTATATACATGGCGACACACGTGATTACCAGACTGCTATGGTTGAGTTTGATACCCCTTGGGGCACCGTGACACATTCATTGGGGCTGATACCCTCACTATTGCATGAAGTCCTAGTGGGGAGAGATTTTCCACACTTTTGGAGTTTATGGGAAAACAAAAGGAGTCAGGAGGACAGAGCTCCCCCTGCTGAGGATACACTGTAACTCACTCGGGACCCTTTTGATTGCAAAATTGAAAGGGAAACTGTTGGTGTGTCCAATGGAAGCGTAGGTCCTTTTCCTTTTTCTGTAATGGGTGGAGAGCAGGAGGAGCTAGAATCCAGACCCCAGCTTGAGGATTATGAACAAGAAATATTCTCTGACTCTAATAATGAGAGTGGACAGAATGTGGTGCCTGACTTAGAAGTCAGGAAAGATGACTTTTGTACGGAACAATTAACCACTTGCCGACCGCCGATCGGCAATTGACGGCGGCAAAGTGGCTCTGTAACGCGGATCGCCGTCATATGACGGCGGCCGCGAGATCGCGCTTAGTGAGCGTGCGCGCCCCGCCGGAGGCGTGCGCGCACATTCACTGTGTTCGGGGAGGGCCAGGGAGTGGGTGCGGCGGCTTCGATTGCCGCCTGCTACCCGCGATGGCCCCCCCGGAGTGAAGGAACGGAGGTCCGTGAATGTAAACACGGACCTCCGTTCTGTGAAGGGGGAAGGGCTGTGATCACAGCCTTCCTGTATACGAAGGCTGTGACCACTTCCCTTCCCCAGCTAGGGCAGTCCCCCCACAGTTAGAACACGCCCAGGGAACATAGTTAACCCTTAGAGCGCCCCCTGCAGGTTAACCCCTTCACTGCCAATGGCATTTACACAGTAATCAGTGCATTTTTATAGCACTGATCGCTGTATAAATGCCAATGGTCCCAAAAAAGTGTCAAAATGGTCCGACATGTCCGCTGAAATATCGCAGTACCGCTAAAAATCGCAGATCGCCGCCATTACTAGTAAAAAATAAAAAAAAAATAAAAACCCCAAAAAATGAATTCTCATCATCCGTAAACGCGACCACTTTTGCGCAAACCAATCAATAAACGCCGATTGCAATTTTTTTTATCGCAAATATGAGGAAGAATATAAATCGGCCAAAAACGGTGAAAAAAAATGTTTTTTTATATTTTTTTTTTGGATTTGTATTTTAGCAAAAAGTAAGAAATTTGGGTTTTTTTTGCAAAATTGTCGCTCTTCTTTTGTTTATAGCGGCGATCAGAAATGATGCAGAGGGGATCAAATACCACCAAAAGAAAGCTCTATTTGTGGGAAAAAAAGGACGCAAATTTCGTTTGGGTACAACGTTGCACGACCGCGCAAATGTCAGTTAAAGTGACGCGGTGCCGAATCGCAAAAAGGGCTCCGGTCCTAAAGCTGGAAATCCTTCCGGGGCTGAAGTGGTTAAGAGACTCCACACTCATTAGAGCCAGAGAAAACATTAAAATGATTGATGGCAAACCCGTTGAACCTAATGTAGGGGTGACTTTTCTCTACATGGCTCTTAAAAATAGCTTGCTGTATCAAATGTTAAAGCAAGGGGAGGAGGAGGTAGAGCAATTAGTGGTTCCCAAACCCTAGCGCCGGTTGGTATTAGATTTGGCCCATGGTCATATAATGGGTGGACATCTGGGTATAGAGAAAACAAAGGTGAGGATAACCCAGAGATTCTTTTGGCCTGGATTACCTGCAGACATCAAAGATTATTGTGAGTCATGCCCAAAGTGTCAGTATTCTGCAATATCGCCCCATTTTCGCAGTCCGCTGGTACTGTTACTGATAATTGAAGTGCCTTTTGAAAGAATTGGCATGGATCTGGTGAAACCAGTAGTTAAGTTTGCCCGGGGCCATCAGCACATACTGGTAATACTGGACTAAGCCACACGGTGTCCTGAAGCCATTCCGTTGCGTAAGACCTCAGCTAAAGCTATTACCAAAGAGCTTGTCCAGTTATTTAGTCTTGCGGGTATTCCAAAATAGATGTTAACGGATCAAGGCACCCCATTTATGTCCAGAGTCACTAAAGAATTGTGTAAGTTGTACAAAATCTCCCACCTCCGTACCTCTGTCTACCACTCCCAAAATGTCTTGTGGAGAGATTTAACACTCAAAAGCATGTTAAAAAAGGTGGTGGACAAAGATGGGAGAAATTGGGATTTTTTGCTGCCATACCTCATGTTTGCCATACGAGAGGTACCTCAGGCATCTACAGGTTATTCCCCTTTTGAACTACCATATGGTAGACATCCCAGGGGATTGCTAGACGTTGCAAAAGAAATGTGGGAGGGAGAGTCCACGCCTTACAGAAGCGTCACTGATGCAAGATAGAATCAAGGCTGTCATGCCACTTGTACGGGAACATATGAAGCAAGCCCAGGTGTCCCAGAGAAGGATTTATAATCGGAGTGCCAAGACCCGGACCTTCAACCCTGGGGATAAAGTGCTGGTACTAGTCCCCACAGTTGAAAGTAAATTCCTAACAAAGTGGCAGGGTCCCTTTGAAATCATGGAAAGAGTAGGGGAAGTAAACTACAAAGTTTACCAGTCAGTGAAAAGGAAACCAGAGCAAATATATCATGTTAATCTCTTGAAACTTTGGAAGGACGGAGAGACTTTACTGGCAGTGCCAACTCACCAAAAAGACATGGCCCCCGTGACACCTGAGGTACCCATAACTGAAACCTTGTCAGTGGCCCAACAAAAGGACTTTAAAGAGTTTGTGAGTAAGAATAAAGACTTTTTCTCTCACCTACCCGGACTGACCACAGTTATACAGCACAACATAATTATGGAACCAGGTGTCTGCATAAATGTAAAGCCCTGTAGAATACTCGAGGCTAGGTGCAAAGTAGTTGCAAATGAAATAAATAACATGTTAGAGTTGGACGTGATAGAGGAGTCCCACAGTGACTGGTCAAGTCCCATAGTGTTGGTCCCAAAGCCCCATGGCACTATAAGGTTTTGTAATGATTTCAGGAAGTTGAATAGCGTGTCCAAATTCGATGCGTACCCAATGCCTTGGGTCGACAAGCTTGTTGACAGATTGGGAAGTGCCAGGTAGTAGGTACATAACTACTTTCGACCTGACTAAAGGTTATTGGCAGATACCCCTAATGGAGTCTGCAGAAGAGAAGACTGCTTTTTCTACTCCTGAGGGGTTATTCCAATATAAGTGGATGCCTTTTGGTTTGCATGGTGCTCCTGCCTCATTCCAGAGAATGATGGACAAAACATTGAGACCACACTGCCAATACGCAGTCGCCTATTTGGACAATGTAGTCATCCACAGCCCAGATTGGGAATCTCATTTGCCCCGGTTGCAAGCAGCAGTAGATTCCCTTAGGAAAACAGGACTCTCTGCCAACCCCAAAAAGTGTGCCATAGGCTTGGAGGAGGCCAAATACCTTGGCTACATTATTGGTCGAGGGCTGATTAAGCCTCGGATCAATAAGATTGAGGCGGTTTAAAAATGGCTCCAACCTATAAATAAGAAGCACGTTTGTGCATTTCTTGGGATCACAGATTACTACAGGCATTTTATACCCAATTTTGACATCATTGCAGCCCCACTGACAGACCTGACCAAGGGTAGAGGGTCAGCCATGATTAAGTGGAATCCTGAGACAGAGAAGGCATTTCAAATATTGAAGCAAGCCCACAACCGATGCTCGTGACACCAGATTTCACAAAGGAGTTTGTCATACAGACAGACGACTCTGATGTGGGACTGGGTGCTGTACTGTCCCAAATGAGAGACGGTGAGGAGCACCCGGTCGTCTACCTGAGCAGGAGGCTTAACAGACATGAGAAAAACTATGCCATTGTTGAGAAGGAATGTTTAGCTATCAAATGGGCCTTAGATGCCCTGAAATATTACCTGTTGGAGAGACCATTCAAACTAATCACTGACCATGCCCCTCTTAAATGGGTGTGTAATAACAAGGAGAAAAACAGTTGTATGACAAGGTGGTGCCGTGCTCTGCAAGCATTCAAGTTCACAATGTAACATAGAGCTGGAAAACTCCAGAATAATGCAGATGCCCTTTCCCATGTCCATTGTCTGGTTGGGACAGTTGCTCAGCCGAAGGGGTGATATGTGACGTTATGAAAGGCGAGGTGATCGATGGAAGTTTTGTTTCACCTCACATGGGTTCATATTAATTTTCAGTGAACTAAGGTAGACCCGGTCCAGGTGTTACCAGCCACCTTAGCAGGGTTGGTTCCGGGTCAGATTTTGTAGTCCTCTTGTGTCCACCAACAGGTGGTATAAATAAGCAGGAGTAGAGCAAAGGTTTGCTCTGGCCTGGGAGAGCTGCTGAACTGATGTTTTGCTTTGTGACTGAAACAAAAGGTTTGCACTAGCTTTGTTTTGTGGGTGACTGGGAGAAGCCCTTCGCCTCTGAGTTAGGAAACCTGGATAGTAGGAGCCTGGATGGCAAGTATTTATTTTCTGTTTTGTTTGTTTAATTTTCATGCAGCCTTTTAAAATAAACCTGGCTACAAGTCAGCTTTCAAGAAAAAACGTTTGGACTCCCTTTTTCCCAGAGAAGGTGATCCCCATTGAGCTAACCCTCCACAGTATTTATAATGTTTAAATCTATACACAGATGTTTTACCCTTCATTTCTATTTTAAATGGAATGAGTTGTTTTACAAGGTGATTGTTTACAATCACTTTATTTACCCCAACACTTCATATTCCTGATATGTGTCTGTAGTACCATGTACTTGTATGAGAAAGTCTCCTGTTCTCTTTGTATTGCTTCCTTTATGTGAAATCACTGGTGTTCCTGCCAGTCCCTCTGCTTTCCTATTAAAAACTGACCACACTAAGCAGGAGAGCATACTGTGGTCAATTCTCTTCTTCTGCCAGGAACTCAGTGTACTCTCCTCCAATGATCAGCCGAGTCCTGACACGCCCCCACTGCACAGCCATTCACTGGGAAGCTCAGTGTGCTGCTGCTTCTCCTCCCCCAGCTCGTATGCAGCTGTGAACAGAGGGAATGTGATCACTTATATAAAAGGGAAAAAAAGGTATTTATAATGTTTTTATATATCTATACAAAAAAAGTTTTGCCTTTCATTACTATTTTAAACTAAATGGGTTGTTTTACATAATGATTGTTTACAATCACTTTAGGATGGGGTGGTTGGCGGGTGGTAAAGCCCCAACCACTTGTCTTTACCACCACCTGGCCACAAGTGTAAACTAGGTCTTTGCCTAGGTTCACATTGGTATGATTTAGCGTGCAATTTGATATGTCAAATCGCATGCCAAATCAGCAGCAATTGCAACGTCCGAATCGGTGTGACGATGACATTGCGGTGCTGCACCGTTTCCCAAAAGTAGGTTCTGTACTACTTTTGGTGACTTCGGGGTGCGATTTGTATAGACATCTGTGCAGAAACCCACACAGCTGTCTCTGAAATCGCCCCCGAAGTTGGACTGACATGAACCTGGGCTAAAGACATCTTACTAATTTACTTGGAAAATAATTATTTTCCCACTAACCTCTGATCTGCAAGTGAATGGGATCCAATGTAATTGCCATGATAAGAAATTATACAGTAAAACCTTGTATTGAGAGTAACTTGGACTGAGAGTGTTTTGCAGGACAAGCAGCAAATTTTTTTTATACATTTTGACTTGATAAACGAACGATGTCTTGATATACAAGTAGTGTCACGTCACAATTGAGTATAAAAAAGAAGAGAGGCGCCTCTTAGTGTATCAATATGGTCAACTATAATGAAGGTACAACATTTAGCAACTCACGTGGTCAATGATTAAAAGAGGCACATGTAATTATGCAGGCATCCGGGGTAAAGATGTCCACATAGACCGTCCTCTGCACCGCCATCAATGTCATCCCTTCCATGCTGCACTCCACGAGCGCTTCAAGCCTCACTTTCAGATCGCTCTACTGCAGGGTCACTTCCCGGTCACGATTGCAGACTGACAGTGGTGAGAGCCGGCGGTGCGGAGGATGGTCTATGTTGACAGCTTTACATCGGATGCCTGCATACTTAGATATACCTCTTTTAATCATCAACCATGTGATTTGCTAAATGTTGCACCTTCATTAAATGTAACCATATTGCTACACTTAGAGGCGCCCTCTTCTCTTTTATAATCTGTATCTCCTGCTAGATTTTGCATCTAATCCCCTTGTGAAGGCGGCCATTTGTGGATGGACATTTTATGGTTACACAACCTATCACATTGCCATAATATTTTTTTTTTTTTTTTTATCAATAATGTTTTTATTAAAGTTCTCAAAATATACACAGCAAAAGTGTGACATTTTCTTATCACATAACTGATCGTGGAAATAATACAGACTCAAATAATTTGTCCATTGCCATAATATTTTTATATGGACTATAAACTGAAGGACTTATGAATAAATGGTTGTGGAACGAATCATCTGAGTTTCCATTATTTCTTATGGGGAAATTTGCTTTGACATACGAGTGCTTTGGATTACAAGCAGGTTTCCAGAACAAATTATGCTCGCAATCCAAGGTTTTACTGTAGTTCCTTAAAGCGGTTGTAAAGTCTCCTGAAATAATTTTAAAAAATGGGCATTATGCCAGACTTACCTACAAACTGGGCCCTCCAGCACAGCGCTGCCACAGTCCCTGGTGCTTCCATCTTCGCCCAGCCTTCCTTCTGGGTTCCATATCTTTGACCGTTTGAATGGCCAGGTCACGGTGACGTCACTCTTGCACATACGCAGGAGCAGTGTTGCCAACCACCAGTAAATTTACTGACAGTTTGTAAAAATCAGTGATTTCTACAACTGTCTATAAATATCAAAGTCTGATAATTTGTCATGCTGTGCTGACTTTTTAAGTGTAAACGGGGCAAACTACTTGATATTGGTATTGTCAGTGTTTCCATGTTGTGTTTAAATATCAATTGTCTTAGTTTTTAATAGGAGGTCAGTTATTTTTCAGGTTGCCAGTAAAAAATGTGCTCCGCCAGTACATTTTCCATGCTTTGCCAGTAAAAAACGCTGCGGGAGGTTGGCAACACTGCGCAGGAGAGTCATATCGCCACAACACACAAAGCAGGCCGTAAATGTGGTCTGAGCTGCGCATTTGTGCACTCAGATCACATTACTGCTGACCTCTCAGGTCTCTTCTGTTTTAAAACCCTGCCTGTCTGCGGTTTTTAAAAAATTTACTTTACTACCACTTTAATAGTTCCAACTCTAGTAATAAAACACACTTCTTTATTGGTGCAATGTTGTTCCTGCTCTTTAAGCCCTCGTTCACATCGGCGCGATTTGACTTGCAATTTGACATGTCAAATGGCATGCCAAATTGCAGCCTATTGAAGGCAACGGCACTGTCCCAAACGGTGCGATGCTGACTTTTGCACAGATTTACAAAAGTGGTTCGTGCACTACTTTTGACGACTATGGGGGCAATTTCAAAAGACATCTGTGCATGAACCGGCATAGATGTCTTTCAAATCGCCCCCAAAGTCGCACTGAAATGTGGGTTTGAAATTGTGCAAGTTCAGTCAAACCAGCGTTCAGTGTGAACAAGGGATAAATCAGAAATAAATGAAAAAATAAACAACTGCGAGCAGACAGGCTCTTTTTTGCAGATGAGACATGCAATATCTTTTGAGCAATAAAAAACACTTACCTGCCTGTTTGCAGTCCTCTGAAGAATGTACACAGAGCGGTGCATGCAGTGCCAGTGTGCCAGGATGAATGACTCCTGCACATGCGTGGGAGTGACATCATCCTGCACCAGGCAATCAAGACAGTCAAGGAAGCTGGGAAGAAGATGCCGGTGCCAGCGAGGAACCTTGTGCATGTCGGACCATTGAAGAACAGGTGTGCATTTCTGCCTTTAGTTCCACCTTAATTACCTTGACTCCTTGTGATTAGTGCAGCCCTAGCATTAGATATAATTTTTGATACTGCAAGCATGCATGCATCAGTGATATGTCATGGCTTGGCAATAATAAAGAGTCCTTGTCTTAACCTTATTCTTAAAGCCCAAGTGCACCTTTGGTTTAAATTAGCTAAATACTGTGAGGAAGCAGTGGTCTCACTGCATATGTATGACACACCCCCTACTAAGTCAGACTCTGCCACCTGCAAAGCTTATGCTAGCAGAGCCTGTTCGCAATCCTCTGAAGACTGTACATGGAGCTGCGCATGCACCGCCAGTGTGCCAGGAAAAATGATTCCTGCACATGTGAGGGAGTGATGTCATCCTGCACCAGCCAATCAAGATGGCCAACGATTGTCATCTGGAAGAAGCTGGGGAGAAGACGCCGGCGCCACCAAGAGACCTCGTGAACAGCAGACAATTGAAGAACAGGGGCACATTTCTGCCTTTAGTTCCACCTTAATTACCTCGTAATTAGCTTGTTTTGCTGTACTTCTTCTGTGGATCACAGGAATGCAGTTCATTCTGCACTCCTGTGACCCGGTTTCAGTAGGCAGCAGGCTGAAGCCCACTGTTGAATGACGTCACAGCGCTGGTCCAGGCTGGGGAAAGATCATGACCATATGGTTGGGATTCACCCACATGACTGGACCACCACATGGTTGAAATCCTGAGCCAACTGCTCCTGCCCCCTCCACCGCCCAGCGCTCAAGTGAGCGCGTGCACGAGGGGGGGGGGGGGAAGGGGTCACAGAAGACAGCGGTGACTCACAGTCACCAGCTCTCTGCTCACAGAGCTCTGAGAACCGAGCGATCAGCGGTCTTTGATTGCTCAGTTCTCGGTCTTAGAACAAGCGGGGGACAGATGCAGCATCCGACGGACAACTAGGTAAGTATGATTCTAAGCAAAAGATTTTTCCCCATACTTCCTTTTCAAGGCAGCCTTAGCATGAGAAATAATTTTTCATATTGCAAGTATGCATGCATCAGTAATGTGTCATGGCCTAGAAATAATAACGAGTCTTTATCTTAAACTTATTCTTAAAACCCAAATGCACCTTTGGTAAGGAAGCAGTGGTCTCTCTGCACAGGTATGACATACCCCCTACTAAGTCAAACTCTGCAATCTGCAAAGCTCATGCTAGCAGGGGGCATATCAGACCTCTACATAGAGATCACTGCTTCCTCACAGAGAGCAAAAGTCCTTCTCTACAGTTAACCTAGGTTTATACTGCTGTGGGAGTGGGACAGCATGTAAATTGCATGCATTCCCCAACCCGCAGACACCCAGATTCAAAATGTGCTGCTTTTTTGCAAATACACAGGGGGTGCCGTTAATTCTTAATGGCCCCCACATGCATTGGAAAACGTGTTTTTTTTTGGTTCATCAGTCAGCTTGCACAGGAACCCTGAGTTGTAGCTTAACGTTTCAGGCACTCGGGTCAACCACCTGAGGCCACATGGCAGCCTATGCTGGGGAGAGGCAGCAGCCCCTTCCCACCTGCACCTCTCTCAGAGGGAGACTGGACCATGAGCCCATGTGCTCCTCAGACACAATACAGGCACCCAACATTCCTTGGGCACATCACCCTTCTAATTGGCCAGGGCTGTATCTACATCCATGCTCTCACCTGCTGGGTTTCCTCCCACTGCCCAATATGTCTCATTACTGTTGGATCGGTATGAAATCTCCAAGACAGCATGAGCCACATCAGAATAACTTGAGCAGTGGTGGCCCTCCCGCTGGAATCTGAAAAAAAAAAATAGGCCGTCAGCTGTCCTGGCTTTTTTGGGAAACTTGCTGTCTTTTGACAGCAAGTCCCAAAGCCCATTGGTCGGCCTTTAAAGTGAATCTGTGTTCGCCACCGAGGCGCACACAGATACACAGATTGGCTCTGGCCACCAGCCAGTGACTGATTGGTCAGGTCGCGGGGCGGGGCGGGACTGGCAGACGTGCTGGTGCTTGGACTGGGGATCCAAGCGTCCAACACGCACACCTGTGATTCCCACCTCCCAAACTCACAGCCAAGTCCGGAGACTGTAGAAGGAACTCATCCCCGGGGTCCAGCATCTGACACTGACACCCTGAGGAAGCCAGGAGAACAATGAGCTCCCTGTTCAAGAAACGGACCACTGCCAAATACAGCCCAAACTCTGTGCAGCCCAAAGCATGAGTACCCATCGGACTGTCTGTGTGCCATCTATACCCATCCTGTGTACTGTATATATTGGGCATTGTCATGTACTGCTCTATAGCCATTGTCAATGATCTTCTGTAGAACTGTAATGTATACAATGTGTATAGGTCATTTACACTGTGTGTAAACGTGGACAGCTCTGCATTATGTATAGTACTCCCTTTGTACTACAATGTATAGACTGTAATTTATGTCATTTATACAGTATAATACCCCACCTGTAATGCTGAGCTGTATACTGTGTACTGGCTGCAATATACCCCTGCCTGTGCTGCTGAGCTGTATACTGTGTTCTGGCTGCAATATACCCCTACCTGTGATGCTGAGCTGTATACTGTGTCCTGTGATGCTGAGCTGTATACTGTTTCCTGTGATGCTGAGCTGTATACTTTGTCCTGTGATGCTGAGCTGTATACTGTGTCCTCTGATACTGAGCTGTATACTGTGTCCTGTGATGCTGAGCTGTATACTGTGTCCTGTGATGCTGAGCTGTATATTGTGTCCTGTGATGCTGGGCTGTATACTCTGTCCTGTGATGCTGAGCTGTATACTCTGCCCTGTGATGCTGAGCTGTATACTGTGTCCTGTGATGCTGGGCTGTATACTCTGTCCTGTGATGTTGAGCTGTATACTGTGTCCTGTGATGCTGAGCTGTATACTCTGTCCTGTGATGCTGAGCTGTATACACCTGACACAATATGTGGAATACAGGGAACGGAGTCGGTGGATTCTATAATGGGTGGGGCTTATGAGAAGTAGGAGGGGTCAAAAAGGAAGGACGGGGCCTGGCGCCCCCCCCATCCTAAAAATTCACCAGCAGCCACTGATACTGAGCAGACCTCACTAAACAATCACAACTCTCTGTTAAGCAGACAGCACCCAAATTTGCCTGTCTACTTCTCTGTTAAGCAGAAAAAACAGCCCAAAATGATATACACTCTCTAGCACCTACCTAGGAGGGTGCTACAAGTATTTAAAAAAAAGGGACTTTTTCCCTGCGGGAAATGTAGGTAAAGCAGCCCATTCAAATAAATGGGTTGCTGTACCCCTGCAAACACGGCCTCAGATTCAGTGACCACATATAGCATTGGTGATATTTTAGACCGAAAAACAATTTTACCAAAGGATGTAATTGGAAGACATGTCAAAATAATTTCCTTGCTTGCTCATTGCAACAGTCGCTTGCAAGAAATGTTATCAATACAATATTTCTTTGTTGTCCATTGTCAGAAACAGGAATGCTAGATCATCTTAGACCAATAGGCAGCAGCAGTATAACCACTGGTCTAAGATAATATACTATGCTTGTGTCCCTCAAAGGAAACATAAGCAGCCAAATGCTTCCACCATTAATGTATGGAAATGAAAGAGAACCTGTCAAGAAAACAATTACCCATAACATCAAATGATCTCATCCAGCTCTGAAGACTGCCTGACTCCCGGGGGCCATGTAAGTTCCAGGGCACACTTGGGGCTTGATGGGAATTAAGCCCTTTACATTGGTGGCCAATCGGAATAATGCCCCTTACATTGATGGCCTAATAATGCCCCTTACATTAGTGGCCAGTAGGAATAATGCCAGTTACATTGGTGGCCTAACGAGAATAACCCCCTTACATTGGTGGCCAGTGGGAATAACCCCCCCCCTACATTGGTGGCCTAATAAGAATAATGCCGCTTACATTAGTGGCCAGTGGGAATCATGCCCCTTACATTGGTGGCCATTGAGGATAATGCCCCTTACTTTGGTGGCATAATGGGAATAATGCCCCCTACCTCCGTGGCCAGTAGGAATAATGCCTCTTAAATTGGTGGTCAGTATGAATACTGCCCCCTACATTGGTGGCCTAATAATGCTCCTTACACTGGTGGTCAATGGGAATAACCCCCCTACATTAGTGGCCTAATGGGAATAATACCCCTAAAATTGGTGGCCAGTAGGAATAATGTCCCTTACATTGGTGGCCTAATAACGCTCCTTACATTGGTGGCCAGTAGGAATAATGCCTCTTACATTGGTGGCCAAAGGGAAGAATACCCTTATGCTCCTTACAGTGGTGGTAAGAATGCCACCCTTATGGACAGATTATTGGTGTCCTGCAGCTGGTTTTGACAAATGACATTGGTCATGGAACTATGCAGGCACCATCTAATAGAAGGTGAATCAGCCACAGCTCAAGGAACTCTTGGCAATGTCTGAAGGAACCCTGGTTGAGAATAGTTGATTTAAGCAGCAGCAGCAGCACTGAATCAGTCTAGTTCTGCCTCGTATTTCTGTTGGAAAAAGCAACAGCATGTAAAGTACTGTGAACTATACATATACATTGTACCTGTCTATACCAGCAGGCGACGCTGTGGTATTATAGTTTATAGTGAATGTATTCTATGATATAACAGGATGTATGGTCTATCTCCGTTATATGTACTCATTTGTTATTCAGTTCCTGTTTTTCATTTCCATGATAAAGATATCCTCCGTGAAAGTAAAGTATTCTCTGCAACCAAGAAGCTTCTAGCACATAATTCAATACTCTGCTAATAATTTCTACAGTCAACCCACCATTCTAGCTTGTATTTTTCCTGCTTTTACAACCTCCTGCTATACGTATTTCACATAGAATCCACATTTCTATATATTTTCTCATTACATGGGTGGAAGGATAAAAGAAGCATTTCACCGCATTTTTATAGAGCAGATACTGTGTTTTGCATTAACTCATGTACGATTGTGGCTGCACCCCTCAATTCACACTGTCATCTGCTTTAAATTGCATGTTTCTGTAATTTTCCCAGCTCAGTACTTTTTTAGTTTTTAGAAGTAGTGGAAATAATTTGCTGTTAGATTTTCTTAAAATGTATGTAAAGGCCAAAACTTTTTTAGATAGAGTAATGAAGCGTTGGAAGCCCTCTGAAATGTTTATTGCAGTCTGTGTCCCCCTGGGCTGATTAAGGCTGGCCATACACGGAGCAAATTTCTTTCCTGCATTCACGGGTTGCAGGAAAGAAATTTGCTCGATTCCCCCATCAACACAGAAAGTGTTGATGCAGGAATCCTTCCTGTTGGGTCAATGTCTTCTTACGGCAGGGGAAGCCATCTCTTCCGGCAGAATACAGTGATTATCACTAGTGGCAATAGCAAGAGAATCTGGCAGGCTGGTTGTACCCAAGTTGACATTCAGCTTGCCCATTAACAGCAGGAACCGGCCAAGATTTGAGCCTTCTATGGCCATTCTAATGCTTTCTTTTTATCCTCCTGACAAGTATAACTAAGCAGGAGTGAGCATGCATAGATTATTTGCCATCTGGGGTGGCTGTTTTTGTTGACCCCTGGCAAACAAAAGATTATCAACAGTATGGTCTCTGGCAGGCATCTCTATCCTATTTCTGTTGCTCTCCTTTTGGTTGCTAGGATGCTGGCACAGCAAACAATGGCACTATGGCCTGGCCACTAGCATGCTAGCAACCAAGGATGCTGTTCAGTTGTGTGTCATTTTGCTGCTAGGATGCCAGCAGGGCCGCGCGGCACCATTGGTTGCTAGAACTCGGGCTGCTTGGCTGTACAACATCATTGGTTCTCCTATGCTGCGATATAAAAATGCAACATGTTTTATCTCTTTTCAATGCACACCAATGCAGTACATTGGAGTGAACTGAAGGAACATGACATAAGACAAGTTGCCTTATCTATGTGTTGGTACTCTTTGACAGCGTTGTGCAGCCCAATGGAGCTGGTGTGAATGAGCCCTCAAAATGGACTACCTTAAAGTGGGAGTAAATTCCCATGCATGAATTTTACTTATAAGTAAGCCTATAATAAGGCTTACTTATAGGTACTGTAAATATCTCCTAAATGTGCACCATTTAGGAGATATTTACTGTAGATGCAGTTGGTGACGTCACCGGCACATGTGCTCTGAAGGAACGGCATACCCGTGGCATTTTTTCAGAGTCCTGTGCATGCGCGGGAGAGACGGCATTGCAGCTCCGGCAACTCACACAGCCGGAGTCTGCGAACCTGGAAGGAAGACCGGGTGAAGATGTAAGCACCTTCAGCAGTGACAGCTCGCTGCTGGAGGATTTCATTCTAAGGTAAGTTTCACATAATGTGTTAGCATGCAATGCATACTAGCACATTATGACATTGCCTTGCAGGTTTAACCGCTTGCCGACCGCTGATTGGCATTTGACGGCAACAGAGTGGCTCTTGTAGGCGAAACGCCGTCATATGACGGCGGCTGCCAGATCGCGCACAGTGAGCGCGTGCGCGCCGCCGGAGGCGCGCCCGCGTGCTCACTGTGTCCGGGGAGGGCAAGGGAGCGGGTGCAGCGGATTCGATCTCCGCCGGCTACCCGCGATGCCCCCCTGGAGTGAAAGAACGGAGGTCCGTGTAAGTAAACACGGACCTCCATTCTGTGAGGGGGGAAGGACTGTGATCACAGCCTTCCTTTACATGGAAGCTGTGATCACTTCCCTTCCCCTGTTAGGCCAGCCCCCATACAGTAAGAACACACCCAGGGAACACAGTTAACCCTTAGAGCGCCCCCTGCAGGTTAATGTTCCGACATGTCCGCCCTAATATCGCAGTACCGCTAAAAATCACAGATCACTGCCATTACTAGTAAAAAATAAAAACCCCAGAAATGAATTCTCATCATCCGTAAACGTGACCACTTTTGCGCAAATCAATCAATAAACGCCGATTGCGATTTTTTTTATCACAAATATAAGGAAGAATATAAATCGGCCAAAACCGATGAAAAAAAATGTTTTTTTATATTTTTTTTTTTGGATTTGTATTTTAGAAAAAAGTAAGAAATTTGGTTTTTTTTTTGCAAAATTGTCGCTCTTCTTTTGTTTATAGCGGCGATCAGAAATGACGCAGCAGTGATCAAGTACCACCAAAAGAAAGCTCTATTTGTGGGAAAAAAAGGACGCAAATTTTGTTTGGGTACAACGTCGCTCGACCGCGCAATTTTCAGTTAAAGCGACGCAGTGCTGAATCGCAAAAAGGGTTCTGGTCCTAAAGGGGGAAATCCTTCCGGGGCTGAAGTGGTTAAAAAAAAGCCAGCAGTTTACTATCGCTTTAACACAACACACGTTAAGTGTGGCACAACGCATAGTTATATGCTCGTGTTAACAAAATGCGCAGGAACGGACAGGTGTGAATCCAGAGTTTTTCATGCACTTTGATAAACCAGACCCTGTATTATCATTACATAATCCCAGACGAGTGTAAGACAATCTACAGAGCGTCACAGAATGATGTCCTTGTTCTACAAGTCTTTATACATCATTTAGCAGAAATCCTACAGCAAAATCTATAATGCTTCTTTAAGTATGATTGTAAATTGCTTTTAACACAGAAGACAAAATAATTTATCCAAATTGCTGTCGGTACCCCCTGTTTTTCCTCAGATCAGTGCGGTTTGCTTGACTTTAATTATCTAATTACTTCCAAATGCTAAAAGACCCAATTATGTCCACCCCCATTCATAATTACATAGGGAGGCTCATGGGTTTGGGAAAAATGTCTTCAGGGGCCTCTCTTGTCATTGCGTTTCCCACCTGCTTCATGTTTTTTTACCGTGTTTTTCTATACGAGGACATGTCAGAATAGGAATATAGGAGATGTATTGATGATGTGTTCCATCCTTACCCTTGAATTCCTGCTAGTTGGTTAATCACTGTCAAAGAACAAATTTGCAGCCAGTGAATTCAGAACATGCAGAGAAGTGCAGGGAATGCACTTATGCAAAACTTATGTGAATGCATGAACTTGTGCATACTTATTTTAGGTGATTTATTAAAGAAATCCCAACCTTACAGTGTTCTTTCTTACTATCAGTTCATACCTGCTACTTTTGTTCTATTAATGTAATTTTACTTGTAAATTTTTTTAAAGCGGAATTTCAGTATAAACCTACTTATTGTTGCTGTCCCCTCTGCCTCCTAACACCTATGCTTACTAGTCTGTGTACAAAGATCTGTATACTTACCTATTTTCAAGCCACTCTAGTCCAGTCACCTGATCCCGCTTCCCTGTGTCTGCCAGCACCGCTGCAGGGGAGAAGAGGGAATGCAGACAATAAATGAGCTATTATAGCCTATGGGTGACGTCACCAATCCAGGTTTTATTAGCTGTTGTCAGAGCGCTCTTTCCTTTCCCCTGCAGCCACCTCTGGCTGACACAGGGGAGATCACGTGGCCGGACTGAAGCGACCTGAAAATAGGTAGTTATAAAGATCTTTCTTACATAAGTTAGTAAGCATAGATGTTAGGAAGGGGAGGGGACAGTTTTAAGAAGAGTTAGGGTTATCCTGGAATTTCACTTTAACTTGTGACCCTCTCTGCTCACCTGCACTGATGGATCCAGGGCCATCAGCCGCAGTAGCCATAGATCTTGTCACTCATGTGACACATTATAACAGCCCTAACAACAATTACAACTGACTCTTTCTTCTTATCCCTACCACCAGGAACAGAGAGAGATTTCCAGTACTTCTGGGTATGGGGGAACTCACTCCCCTTACTTCCATGTGACAATGTGGGTGCCAACAGGACACTCAGGCACCATTACTGCTACATGGGTCTGCAACCCTGCATACCTACCAACATCTTTGCCCCAGTCACCTGGTCACCTGGACACTGTTACCCTTGCCTATGGCCCACACTTAGTACAGCTGCCTTCCAAGAAGTCCTGCCCAGATCACTTTAATTTTCCAAGTGGTCCTGCCCAATTCACACTCACTTCCTGGGGGGTCCTGCACCTAATTATACCCACTCATCCCAAAAATCCCCACCGTATGCTTAGTAAATCAAATAAGGGTGATCCTAGGTTCTCGGGAATAAACCCAGGACAGAATATGATTGGGACAGAGGACAAAGAAGCAGGACTGTCCTGGTAATTCTGGGACAATTGCTATCTACTTAAGTGCCTGGAAAGAGTCCATAGTCTTGTATAAGCTCTGACTAAAATCAATATGGAGCTTACACAGGGATTCTACTCCTCTCTCCGGGTGGTGAACGAAGTAGCAGGCAAGCAAAGCACAGGTTCAGTTAAGAGAAATTAAGAGAGCTGATTGAAACTCAGTAAACACGTTGAAAATTCTGGTTGCACGCATTGCTCTGACTAATTGTACACATTGTAGACTAATTATCACAAACTGAAGTCTATGGTATGCACACTAGGCCTAACAGTTCACTAATGCATTGAAAGTGATGGTGGCGGTAGAGGAGGACACACATGTATGCCAAGAAACTGACCACAACTGAATGTGCTTATTCTGTGACATAGGCTAGGAAACACAAATTATTCTGCAAAGTTTGCAGTCATTGAAACTAAAAATATCTCAGCTGAAGAGAGAGCAGCGAGGACCACTTAGCTCCACATGGCAGAAGTTTGTTTTCTTATGTGAAGTAAATTATTTCAGACCTCCTTACATTGTATGCTGCCTCAGACACAGGTTTACTTCCCCAACGTCTGCAGATTTTCTGCACATATTGTTCTGCCTCCTGTGCTAAAAACAGAATCCTGCATCAGAAAAAGAGTAATAATTTCCTCTCATCAATCTGTCATGTCTTTCATCTTCTGGGTCATAATGCCACTCCTGTTCTCATTTAGTCTGGCAAACATATATGAGCTTAGATTTTACTAAACTTTATTTAACTTAAAGTGAACCTTTGAGGAAAGGGATGTGGGAGCTGCCATTGCTTATTTTTTAGTTACAAATGTAGCATTACCCCCGAGGAGCTGCTGGAATGTTTGGATCCCCCTGTACTGCACTAATGATGACCTGCTCAGTACCTGGACCTGAGAATGCCGATTCCACTGTTAACAGTTGTAAATGGGCTTTATTAAAAAAAAGTCCTGTAAATAAATGGGCGAGTTAAACAAATGCAATGGTAACCATATATACAGTACCACTTTTAAAGTAGTAACTGCTTTAGGATTAACTGGTTAATAAAGGACAACAAAGCTAGTGAGGTGGCCTGTCTTCAGATAGAAGACCCTGCCTATTCCACTGTGCAGTAGGACTAAGTAACAGCAAAGCAGTCCTGTTGCGGACCCGATCCCGCAGTGGAGTGCTCAATTTAATGAGATAAGATAGTGGCCAGGAGGCCTATCACCTAAAAAATTGGGTCTTTGATGGCCCCTTGGTGGCTAGCAAAAGTGTCCTCCCTCTTGAGCTGGTGTCTAGCAGTTGTAACATGCTGCCCTCTACTTTGAAGATCAGGAAACAGTAGATGCCTCTCCCTGGACCAGGACCTCTGCTGCATTCTCTCTTCAGAGCAGGATTCCATACAGCTAAAACACTCTGCATCCCAGGAAACTGGAACACTCTGGAAACACTCTGGAGTCCAGAAAACTGGAAAACAACAGAATAGCTAGTTATTATCTGCAGCATGTGGTTGTCTCTCAGCAGTCTCTCCTGCAGATCTAGATAGAACAGAAGCAGGTGGTATCTGGGTCGCACCTAACTTGGTCCTGGACAGCAGCACAGAAACCACGTGGCTGTGGTGTCTTTCAGCACACTCTGCCTTAATACTTTGCCACTTTGTCTCTCCTCTATCCCCCCTGTGCAGCTTAGCCCGCTGGCCACACAGGTCCTATTCACTGCTAGCAGGCTTAAACAACCCCACTTTGCAGCGCTTTCCCCAAGCTCTCAAACTTGGCAACACATGGGGTGGGTGACACTGCCTTGCAGGGGGATTGGGGGCTTTCTGTCCTCAGCGGAGCTGCAGCCAGTAACATCTCTCCTGGTTTGCCCAGCCAATCAGAGTCCTCCTTTTCCCAATTGATAGGGGTGGGCATTTTCCCTTGGATGCAGCAGCAGCAAATCAAAGTCCTTCAAAGTCCTTCTCCAGCTTCTTTTCCTACCTGCACTCTGCCAGTGGCAATGAGGGAGCAACAGTCTTTGCAGCTTTTTTGGGGCTTTTTTTCATTTATTTTCAACTAGCGATCCTGCAAATAACATAGTTCCCTTTCCAGTCTTTTGTGGCTATGCTACTTTTCCACTGTATCTACAGAGACAGCTGTAGTTGTCATACAGGCCAGTAATCAAACATGTCCGCTTCTGTTTATCTCCATTGCATGGTAAATTGATGTGCTTATCAATTTACATAATAAAGATATGAATTTTGTGATTTCTTTTGTTTTTTAAAGCTAAAGTCTGCAAATACTCTCTCATTGGCGCCAATAGCTTCTCCCATTCTCCTTTCAGGTTCATTACCTTCAGCCATCTGATTGGCCAGGCTGAGATGACGTGACAGTAGTGAATTCACCCCTGAACACATCAGATGCACTTGCACACTCAGTGTACACTACACAGAAATTATGTCTCTTCTACAATAAAAAAACCTGCCTGCTAGAATGTGGATTTGTACCCATATTACTAACCTGGGGCCCCACAAACAGAAGGACAGTGTCTTCTAACTTTCCCTGCCAGTGACTCCTGTGCTGTCACTGACTACAAAGTCAATTCGGGACTGCCAGAGCAGAACTCCCTCCCACCAGCCCTGAAGATCACTAGATTCTCCACAGATTCGGCCTAAGGACTAGGAAGAGAGCCACTTCAGAACATTGCAAGGCCTTGCTTTCTGTTTTTCCGGACTGGGTCCCTAGGATCAGCTCCGTAGTCCAGTGGGGCCCTATAGAATAGGGACCCAGATGCTCAGGGGGTGCATCGCAACTGCCAGACCACCCCACCTTCAGGATGTCCGTCTCCTGCTCACCACTACTCCCAATCCCATGCAGGCTGCTCCTCCCTCCAGTAAATTCACTTACTCAAAAGCATTGCCCAAAGCATTGAAATACCATATTCACACTCTTCTCATCAGTAACCAGAGACCAAGCCAGATTTTACAAATAAACAGCTTTACTTGACATTTAATGTCAGAACTTCAAGACAACCAGTGGTATAATGGATACAACATCCTTTCATTACCCTCCAAACCATTGCTTTGGCACTAATACCTTTCCTAGGTCTAGGTGCCCCCTGTGGTCCTTGTATAGAACAATAGAAGATGTCCATCTCTTTAAAGGGTCCCACTCTGGGGTGAAATAATAACAGTTCACCAACTACATCCTCTCAGGTGTGTTAACCAACTCCGACAACTCCCCCTTAGTCACCCATCCTCCAGACCTAATAACCTTCTGCATGACTCACAAAAAGTTATACAGCCAGGAGGGGACATCGAATAAGAGAGAGAATGGAATGTCCCTTGAACTGGGGGTGGGGGGCACTGTCTAGTATCCGGCCTGATGTAATTAGGGGGGAATGGTGGGAGGGCCCTTTTCCTCTTGGGTTGAATCTGTCCTGTCCTGCCTCTGTCAGGAGCCTGGGAAGTTCAGATTTAGAGGCCCTTTCTCATCTGAGGATTGGTCACTTTGTATCCACTTTTTATGTGCTGTGATTCACTTTTGTTGTTCACAGGGGTTCGACAAAGCACCACACCGAGGAGCTTCAAAAACAAAAAACGAAAAAAAAACCTTCATGACCTGCCTACATCTGCTCACACATTTTGAATTCTTTGTTGAAGTTCTGTTTTAACATTACTCTTTACTGTAAACACCTAAGCTCCCAAATAATTTGGAGAGGCGCAGAGGTAGCTTTGAGGGCAGTTGTCCAAAACCTTTCTGCCATATAGTGCATATACGCAGTAAAGGATCCTTTTAATAAATATGCTGATTTTAATTAGGGCAGAAGTATTTCATAGTAAATGATTTATTGCTTGTTTTAATGCAAGACACTGGCAGTCAGGTGACTTAGTAGGTTTGTGTTAGTTTTGCCTGCAGGTAAACTGACAGGTGGATGTCTGTGCCTTGTGTTGTGTTTGTCGATTTATGATGGTGTTGTCAGCTGTTAGCAGATACAGATCATACCAAAAACACCCAACAGTCCATTGCTTTGAAAATAAGTCACTGTATTCCTGAAATCTGTCTTCAGTACAAACAGAACCTGAATAAAGATGAATCCTGCCATGCATATGATAATGGAATCTTGTTTGTTGACTAAATTTATATTTAGTCTACTTGGCCTAATTTATATATAATCTAAGCCTTCATTATATTACCTATTGCAAAACAGCCTGGTTGGATTGGCAGCCCTTTTGTGGTTGGGCCTAACCAGTGTCTCCAGAGAATTGGGAGAAATCAACACACATGACTAGTTAAAGGGTAACTCCAAAAATGAAGCACAAAAAGAGAATATAGCATATACATTTGCTACACAAGCCACGTTGTAATTTAATGTTGCTAAAAATGACCTTTCCTTTTCATTCTGTAGGGATGAATTACAGTGGAGACTGCGAGCCAGGCCTTCTCGACCTGGCTCGATCAGTGCTTGACCTCACAAATGTGCTTCTGGAAGAATGGTCAAACATTCCCATAGACACTCCTAAACCTTGTGGACAACCTTCCCAGAAGAGTTGAAGCTGTTATAGCTGGAAAGTGTGGGCCAACTCAATATTGAACCCTACGGACTAAGACTGGGATGCCATTAAAGTTCATGTGCGTGTAAAGACATGACGCCCCAATACTTTTGGTATTATAGTGTATGTTATACGCTTCTTAAAGCAGAAAAGATAATATTTATCAGGAAGACACTTTATCAATAGTAATATAACATAAGTTTATAGAACACAGAATGCCTGAGGAGCACTTCTTTTACAGGAGGAATATGATTACTGTGTCACCGTGCAATTCCCTATGTCCTTGCATTTCCTTTTCCTCCTCCTGAGGTAACTCTCCCTAACACTGCTCCTACTCTTTCCTTAACCACCAGGCCTCTGTCCCTTACTTACACCCAAACTACGGGAACATGAAATGCCAGAGACTCTGTTATTTAAGCACTTTTGTGTCAAGCTCTCAGCCCAAATCTAGAGGGATTTCAGCATCCAATAAGAAATGCTGTCCTCCACAAGATGGCTGCCGGGAGCCCATAACAGGGGCAATTTAGTCTCTAATAGTCTCCCACCAGCCTGAAGCAGTGTCACAGTGCCTAAACCTGCTAAATGAAAAGAGAGCAGAACCAGGGAACACTGTATATTTTTATTTTTTTTTACTTTAGTTTAGGCCATTACAGTGGAAAACCAGCAGCCACATTCAGCCAGCGAGCATGGAAAGCACCTAAAAAATGATAAATGCCAGAATCAAAGCAGGCAGTGGGTAGGCTGTGTCCCATAAAGAGGAACAGCGCTCTCCACTTATTTTCCCTCTTCCCCTTTCACAGCATTATTCAAAAAGCATGTTCACGTGTCCAGCGAACACAGCGGTGTTCTGTAGTAATCAGCCACTCCGGGCTGCCCAATAAGTCCTGCGGTCCATGTTCTTTTTTTGTTTACATCAGGAGCCAGTTGTTTTCTCCAGGTTCTTGCAGCCAGCCCCCTGATCACATGAATACGGTGTGGCATGAAGGGCCAGTTGCAAGAACCAGGAATGGACAGCTGGCTCCCAGCTGGCACACCATGGCACATGCACTGTAGACTACTTAAGGCTGGCCGTGATGAGGAGGCTGTAGGCAACAGAATACTTAATTTTTCCCTAGGCAAAAATCCAGGAAGTACAGGAAGGATTAAAACAAAACTAAAAAAAAATCTAGATGTGAGAGTGGAAGGGGATAGGTGTGAGGTGATGGTAAGTGGGTGTGAAGGATGAAGGTTCAATTTTGGGCTAGATTGATACCTAACTGCTTATCTGAAGCATGTTCAAGCGCACACTATTTTTTGCACAACAATATTAGTTAGTGCATTGCTGTTGTACTACAGTGTGGCACACCTCTGTCGGCAAGGTGCCTTGGGGTGCTGTTAAGTATGAGTGGCACCTCATTGCACCATCACAAGTAGTGTGCGATGCCATTCACTGTGGTAACATGTACAGGAGTGTGTCCATTCCAACAATAATATGAACAGGGTCTAATGAGTTTAAAGCTGACTTCCAGCTTTAGAAACTGCTAATTACACTTGTAACACCCTCTATTGGGACCAATGACATTTATACAGCGATCAGAAATTTAAATATCCACTGATTACCCTGTAAATGTCATTAGCAGTGTAGGGGTTAACCTGCAGGGGGCGATCTAGGGGTTAACTGTGTTCCCTAGGCGTGTTCTAACTGTGTGGGGGCTGGGCTTGCGGGGCATAAGAGATCTAAGTGATCCCAGTGACAGGGATCAGTAGATCTCTCATATACCGCCTGACAGAGTGGGGAACCGCTGTGTTTACATCGGCGGTTCCCCATTTTTCTCCTCTGCCAGGCAATCGCGAGTAGCCGGCGGACATCGAGCCCGCCAGACCTGCGGCCATACTGCTACAGAGTATGGCGGGCATGAGAACTCGCCGCCACCAGCATGCTCCCGACCGCTTGCCGTGCACAAGTGAGTCGCCGTTTATAGATGGCGATTCGCGGGGCAGCGCCACCCTGCAGCAGTAAATGTACGCAAGCTGGTCTGGAACTGGTTAAGGTCGAGTATGCCCCCATGGCGGCTTAAGTATTGTCTCTAGCCATTGATGGAAACAACACAGAGCAAAGGTACCCCATAGTGTCCTCTGTCCCCTGCACCCCACCCCACTGTAGTGTCCTCTGCCCCATGGTGTCCCCTGCCCCCATAGTGTCCTCTGCCCCCTGCACCCTACCCCACTGTAGTGTCCTCTGCCCCATAGTGTCCTCTGTCCCCTGCAGGGGGGCTCTGACTCCAGGCTGGGAGCTGAGGAAAGAAGCAAGGACAGGGCGATATCCATGACCCCACAGTCTCTTCTATAAGACACCCTGGCATGCATGAGAGGACCTGGGCAGCAGGAGGCCTGACCAGTAGTCTTTTCAACAGCAGCAGGATTTCCAGTGACAGTGTGAGTACCTTTACACCCCAGGGCCTAAAACGGGGAGAGCTGCTTGATGCAATATCTAGCAAGCTTTCTGGAACAAGTACCAACAAGCTAAACCCAATCCCAGGGGAGGGCTGGGCCAGGGGGCAGGGTGGCCATTGCCCCCCAGGCCACCCTAACTTACATTCAAAATGGCTGACGGCCGCTGCCCACTCACACTTTTTTCTTCTTGTGGAGGAAGGAAGCAGGGGCCAGGGGCGCAGCCACCAACTAACTGCAGGCAAAGGGGGGGGGGGGCACCCAGGGCCGGTCTGCATGGGAACCTGATCAGGTTGCATTTGATAGACACTGGTGAGGCTGCATTGATGGGCACTGGTGCAGCTGCATTGATGGGCACTGGTGAGGCTGCATTGATGGGCACTGATGAGACTAAGCTGATAGGCACTGATGAGCTGCATTGATGGATATTTTTGTTAAACCACCTTTGTTGTTATTAACATTAAATTATGTTACCACATTGTATCATATTTGTCTTGCTTCATAACATCAATATCCCTTCTAAAACCAGGTGGGCATGGATGGTGAGCTGATTCGGTGGTTCAATGGGCCACTTGACTGGACTTGCCCTTCAGGCCTAAAGCTGCCAGCCCTCCCCTGCCCAATCCCTTGTTCTGGGACATTTCACCAAGCAGCCAGTTGGGCTGGTAGTTTCAAGAGAGGGGACACAAAAAGACTGTTGCTGTTCCAGAGGGAATAGTGTCGAGGAGCTGTCATTTTTGTGGTGTACTATGGAGAGGCGACCAAGTGTCACGCTGTGGATTACCAATATATGCCTGATTATGGCAGAAGCAGGCGTGCTAATTACACACCTGTGGGCTGGGTTCATATGCATCCCAGGGATAGAGCTCAGGGCTCCCACTTGGAGACAGCTCCACCCAGGTAGACAGGAAGTGTCGCCGAGGAGTCAGGAGGACTCCGTCCTACAGACACGACATCTGTGTATGAGTGTCAGGAGGACACCAATGTTCTTTAGGAGAGAGCTTGACCCAAGCATACAGGTCTGAGGAATAGACCTAAGTCCTATGTGTGAGGCCTGAAGCAGCTGTATCATCAGTAAGTAAGCCAGGAGGCTGAATAACCATGATGCAATTATGGTGGAACCTCCTGCGAGGGAAATTTCTGTTTGTTTTGAACTTTTTGCTTCCTTTAAATAAAAGTGGGCTGCCATGCCCTTAAAATGCAGTCTGGACTGACACGTGTTTCTGGAAATCGCATGCACCACTTGAGTATAATCACCTTGATACCTTACAGTACATAAGGAAGGAAGTTGTCCTCATTTGCTATCCTTCAAGTCAAGTTGGGCATCTCATAATCCCTATATCCTATTCAAGTTGTTTTCCCCAATAAAACGTCAAGCCTATGGACTGATTCTTTCTCTCAGGATGAAAGTTGGCAATGCATGTCACCTGGCTGTGCCGGAATAAGGCAACCAAAAAAATCAGCGGCCCTCTAGGGGGTAGTGCTACACAATAATTCACAGCAAACACTGCAGGAAGGCTTTTGACCGGGAGCATTCACAGATTGTAACAGCAGTATGTGGCAGAGCAGGTCTCAGATGTGCCAACAGCTTCTGTCTTGAGGGGTAGAATGTAGACTGGCCAGTCCGCACCCTTATGGGGAGGTCTCCAGAAAGTATGGTGTGTCTCTATCCTTTCCCTACTCATCTGGAACCTCTTCCTTCTGCTAATCACTGTCCTGCCAGACAGGTAACCTGTCTCTACACTATCCACACGCAAAATGAGCATCGAGCTTGGGAGCCAGTATCTTAAATACACTCTGCCTGACCCAAGATGACTTCCAACCAGATAGCTTCCCCAGTGACCCAAGAAACCATAGAGGAACCATGACCCCCTTGACTTCCTCACCCTCTGCAATGCCACTGTGGTTTAACTCCACCTGCAGTGGATAAAGTAGATCGCACGTGCCTACAAACCTATCTGACCTCCATCAAAACACTGTATTTCTACATTCTCCATGAGCTCATCCTCTCACAGGTATCACCTTTTGTATCACTAGCCCTTCCCTTTTACATTTTAACTACTTCAGATCCGCGCCATAGCCGATTGACGGCTACAGCACGGCTCTAAAATACCGGGAGGCCGTCAATAGACGTCCTCCCCTTTGGCTCGCGCTGGGCGCACTTTTGTCAGCGCCGCCGCATGCCGCGTGAGCGTGCCCGAGGGTCGGGCGGGCCCGTTGTCCGCCGGAGACCCGCGATCTGCTTAGAGAGAGCCAGAACGGGGAACCACCTATGTAAACACGGCGGTTCCCCGCTCTGTGAGGGGGGGCATGCCAGATCTACTGATCCCTGTCACTGGGATCAGTTAGATCTGTCATGCCCCTGCCAATCCCACCCCACCATAGTTAGAACACACCCAGGGAACACATTTAGCCCCTTTACTGCCCCCTTAGTGTTAACCCCTTCCCTGCCAATGACATTTATACAGTAATCAGTGTCTATTTTTAGATCGACATGTCCGCCGCAATATCGCAGTCCCGATAAAAATCGCAGATCACTGCCATTACCAGTAGAAAAAAAATAAATAAAAACGCCATAAACCAATGTCCATAGTTTGTAGACGCTATAACTTTTCTCCTTACGCTCACTGACAGATGCAGCTCTTCATGACTTTGTGGGGTTTTATGTTCGTCCTACTAGGAGTTAACTAGGCAGGGAAAAGAATCAGCTGGCCCCTCCCTTGGGGGCCATCCTCTCTTCCTACATCAAACCCCCTCCCAGAATAGCTCTTCAGTTTCAATGCCTAGTTCGCAAGGAGTTGACCTGGCTTCCCTATAGGGAACTGCGGTCCTATTGTGACCATTTTTCTTTTCTTTTCTTTTTTTATTTTCTTTTCTTTTTTTGCTGCAATCAAGATGATCTGCTATCAAGAAGCCGGTCGGGGCATCGAGAGTCCTGGTGCTCTGTACTTTCCCCGACCTGGCCAACATGATGCGAAGCCGACCCCAACACAGGGACCCGCCGCATCTTACCCGTTCCGTGCGGGTGGCCCGGGGCGAGATCCCCCACATTGGTCCCCTCCCCGATTCGTTCGGCAGGGCGACTCTGGGCCGGCAGCATACCCCCCCGTCGAGGGCGGAAAGTCTGCATTCGGTGGCTACCGTGGCGTCGGACGGGTAAGTGAGCGCCCTGCCTTCCTCCCCACCCAGGGAGTGAAGTGGGCCCGACGTCCACAAATGCGTTTTTTCCTCTGCTACAATAGCTTGTCCGGGGTAGCCACCGGTGGGGATCAGCCTTTCATCTTGCCCCCTGCCACACCTCGCCCCCCACCCCCCGCCCCAGCGCTGTCCGTTCGTTCGGCCTTCTCATCCAGCATCACCATGCGGTCCTGCGGCTGCCATTTTGCGGCAGACCGTCGCCATTTTGCCGTAGCCGCGGACATTTCCAGCCTATGGGGCTTTCCCTCTAGCGCTCGGAGCGGCCATATTCGGTACTGCACGTTGCCTGAGAGGTGTGTTTCAGCCTCTAGTGCTTCCTGGCGGCCATCTTCACTGCATGCTCTGCATTCTACACGTGGCTGCAGCTTCTCCCATCAGAAAATGGACGGTGACAGGCAGTTTTTCCTGAACGATCGGCGCTAACGAACAGCAAAAACGCAAGTATAGCTGAGCTCCCTCTGGGTGCTGGTGGCAGTGGGGTGCTGTCCTCTGATCCTGTGGGGGTGTGTGGCAGTGTGCGGGGCGTCCATCCATCCATCCCTGCCAAGGCTGATCTCCCTGCTGAACCTGCTGAGAGGGCATCAGCAGCCATGCAGTCTGCCCAAGGGGCTTTTCTCACCCAGCTGCGGGATGTTCTCGCTGAATTTCTTCCACGTGGGGACGCCGCTCCACGGGTCCCCAGGAAGCGGCCCCCTCCCCCCCCTTATCCTCAGGGGAAGATTCTGAGTCTGAGGTGGCTTCAGGGGTCTTAGAGACCCCGGGGGACTTGTCTGATGAGGACACGGGTGACATGGTAACTGAGGAGAACCAAGAGCCAGTGGCTGACCAGGACAATGTGCTGGTCGCCACCATTATCGCTGGCATTCGCACTAAGTTGCAGCTGGATCAAGCGGGCGAATTGCGATCTGCCTATGTGTGCGGGTCTTCTAGGCCCCCCAAGGCCCCCAAGTCCTATCCTTACAATTAATTTTTTTGACCATTTCCTCCTCACTGACTGGCTGTTTTACTGAACGCTATCCTGTTGAGGAGAGTTTCCTAAAGAAATGGGAATCTCCTGCGGTGAATCCGCCTATTGCACGCCTTACTAAGGCGACTACCATTCCTTGGGGACCCCTTCTTCAAGGATCCTGCTGATAGAAGAACAGAGGCACTTTTGAAGTCCTTGTTCTTGACCGTGGGCGCCGCAGTGCGACCTGCTATGGCTGCGGCCATGGCAGCGCAGTACCTCTCTGAGCGCATGGAGGAACTTAAGTCGGACCTGGTGGGCGGTCGCCTGATGGAGGCTCCGCAGAAGGCTGAGTTTTTACTCCAGGGGATTAATTACCTCTGTGATGCGGCGGTGGATGTTCTGCCCTTGCTGTCTAGAATATCGATATTGGCCATTAGACTTCACAGAACTCTTTGGCTGCGATCCTGGCCGGGTGACCACGCTTCCAAACTAGGTTTGGCTGATCTTCCTTTTTCAGGGTGGGCGCCTATTGGGCTTGCGCCTTGATGAAATCATTAAGGATTTCACAGGAGGCAAGAGTACTTTCCTTCCGGAGCCCCCCAGGCGTGAGTTCCGCCGTAGACAGGTGCCTGCTACGTCGGGTCAGAAGAAGCTTTTTCGTGCATCTGCCACGGCAAGCAAGGTTGCTGCAGGGGCCGGACGCCGGCAGTGGCAGCGCAAACCAGGAAAGGCGGAAGACAAGTCTTCCATCAGCCTGATGGGGCGCCCCCACCCGAGTGTCGCGTGGGGGGGACGTCTTCGGGGGTTCGCAGATCGGTGGCTGGCTCGCTTTTCCGACCACTGGGTCTGCGAGGTAGTGTCCACCGGGGGATAGAGTTCATCACTCTACCCCCAGACAGGTTCTTCCCATCAAATTTAAACCTCCCGCTGGAGCGCAGGCTGGCCCTTTCCAGGGCAGTACAGGCTCTCTCTCAGAACAGGGAGTGATTGTACCGGTTCCCTCAGAAGAGAGATTTCGAGGCTTTTACTCAAATCTCTTTGTGGTGCCCAAAAAGGGGGACGGCTTCGGCCCATCCTGGACTTGAAGGCCCTAAACAGGTTTGTCAGGGCGCAAAAATTCCGGATGGAATCTGTTTGATCGGTCGTGGCCGCCTTGCACCAGGGGGAATTCCTAGCGTCATTAGACATAAAGGATGCTTCCCTCCATGTACCCATCCATCCGCGACATCAGCGTTTTCTGCGGTTCGCGGTTGGGGATCGCCTTTTTTTCAATTTGTAGCTCTTCCCTTTGGCCTGACCTCCGCGCCCCGGGTGTTCACAAAGTCACTGGCCCCGGTGTTGGCGTTGCTGTGTCAGAGGGGCATTGCCATAGTGGCGTACCTGGACGATCTGCTCCTGCGAGCGGACTCTGTCTCTGCCCTGGAGGAGAATGTGAACATCGCAATGGTCTCATTGCGGGACTTCGGCTGGTTACTCAACCTGCAGAAGTCGTCGGTGTCTCCTTCCTGCCGTCTGGAGTATCTGGCAGAACAAGCAAAGGTGTTTCTCCCTCCGACGAAGCTACAGAGTTTACAGTCGGCTGTGCGCACCCTCCTATCACGCCGCCGGTCTTCCTTGCGGTTTTGTATGAGGGTGCTGGGGCTCATGGTCTCGTCGTTTGAGGCGATACCTTTTGCCCAGAGTCACGCTCGTTTGCTCCAGCGAGCAATTCTGGTTCATGGGACAAATCCCACCGGTCGTTGGATCTTCCGATCCGGCTGGGCCCTCAGACCAGGGCGTCCCTCGCCTGGTGGTTACGGGACTCGGCCCTCACTCGGGGGAAGTCGTTCCTGCCCCTTCGGTGGACGGTAATCTCCACGGACGCCAGCCTGCCGGGCTGGGGCGGAGTCCTGGAACGACTATCAGCTCAGGGTCGTTGGTTGGCCCAGTAGGCCTGCCTACCCATCAACGTGCTGGAGCTGAGAGAGATCAGACTGTGTCTTTCTCATTGGAAGGCAGCCCGATTCGAATTCAATCGGACAATGCCACGGCGGTGGCGTATGTGAATCATCAGGGCGGCACACGGAGCCCAGCGGCGGCT
>BLSH010419824.1:452769-462992 GCA_018402905.1 Glandirana rugosa
TCGACTGTTAACGCGCCGGCACCCTGCGACATGGGTTTATTGTTAATTTAGGAAAAAAAGGGGTGTTTATCTCGAAAGAAAATAGTTAACTCTTAGTAGGACGAACATAAAACCCCACAAAGTCATGAAGAGCTGCGTCTGTCAGTGAACTCGGAGAAAAGGATTTTACGGTAAGTTTTAATAAAATCCCTTTTTACCCTACCCAATCAATATACGCCGATTGCAATTTTTTTTACCAAAAATATGTAGAAGAATATATGTCGGTCTAAACTGATGAATACATTTGTTTTATTTTTTATTTTTGGATATTTATTATAGCAAAAAGTAAAAAATATTGTTCTTTTTTCAAAATCGTTGCTCTTTATTTGTTTATAGCGCAAAAAATAAAAACCGCAGAGGTGATCAAATACCACCAAAAGAAAGCTCTATTTGTGGGGAAAAAAAGGATTTAATTGTTATTTGGGTACAGCGTCCCACGGCCGCGCAATTGTCAGCTAAAATAATGCAGTGCCGTATCCCAAAAAATGACCTGGTCATGAAGGGGGGTAAACCTTCCAGGGCTGAAGTGGTGCCAATTTTGTCTGGGTACAACGTCGCACAACTGCGCAATTGTCGCTCAAAGAGTGACAGCGCTGAAAACTGAAAATTGGTCCGGACAGGAGGGGGGTTTAAATGCCCAGCAAGCAAGTGGTTAAGCTATTCTGAACTGGGCCCTCTAATCCTTATATTGAATTTTACTGTATATATACAGTATATTGTCTCCCTGTTGGTGGTATGTGAATCCTGAAATAATAATAATGCCCTGCTTGAAGAGGAGAAAAAGAGTAACTAAAGAAAAAAAAGTCCAAATCTAATAACTAAAGAAATAAATACAAATCTATGACTTGCTACATAATATGGCCCAGATTGACTTTACTTTCCATTTGTTGTTTACTTCCAGAAATACCACATGCCTGCCTGTAGGTATAATTTGATGCAATTGCCATTAGGACGGGGGGTTCAGGATGTGAAGTAAGTGAGAGCATATGGATATAGAGTGCTCCGATAACAGACTGCATACAATAATGTCCCAGCTTATAAATACTTTCTATGTCAGGCTGCAAGCAGTAAACACATTAGTATTCTGGATGCAAGGCGGTATAGAAGGTACGTATAAATATAGAAAGCCATGTGGCCCTCATTAGAATCAGCTCTAATTTATACAAAGAAACAAACCGAGAGATTGGGCTCAAATCATTTTCTTTATATCACATGGCAACAAGTCGTCACTCAGGACAGACGCACAATAGCACGAGGCATTGTCCTGTGCCTATATATTAAAGCCCCCTGACATAATCTGGCGTGACTGTGCTGATCAGGGAACTTTGAGCCGAAGAAAAAGATCTTCTCCGGGGGGAAAGGCACTTTGTCATAGGCCAGAGAATTGCAAGAATATTCCACTGTCACTCTTTTGTGTGTAGCACAGAGAGCCTAACATCTGTTTTTCGGAGATACATTGAGTGAATAATTAAACTGTTGTTTTTAATTATTATATCACCGTGGGGAGCTGAACTCAAAGCTCACATTCCTCTATGGGTTCCAGAAAACATGCAAAATGAAGATTTAAGCCCCAATTATTGTAAGGGAGTCTGTAGAAAAGTAAGATGGCTGAGAAAGTGACTTTTTTTAATGCCGAAACCTCTTAAGATTTGGTGTTGTATGGAGGGTGTTTATTGGGTATGTCCCATAGCTTCTTTTCAGGACATTTTGTTGTTGATGTGTGAAGGTTTGCCAGACACAGTATTATTTTGGTGGGCCAGGACAGGGAAAGTTTTAGCCCAAGTGGGGCTATAGGCAAAAATTTAAATGGGCCCTTAAAGCTGAAATCCAAGTAGGACCAGTGTAAGTATGTTTGTTCCATACCTAACCCTAGCCCATGGAAGCTACAGTGATTACTGCTAGCTTCTGGGTTCTGTGCCGAACTGCAGCTCTGGTTGCTTGCACATGGCCAATTGTGCCATGGATAAAATATGGGTCAGAACATGAGACAGTGCTGCAGGTATCATTATCTAGAAAGATTGATCGGAGGAGAGACTACAGTGAAAGGGTGATGTTCTCTTCAGCCTGCTTTGCCAGATAAACAGCTCTTATTTATGTATTCCATCTGTGCTTTAAGAGATTCTTCATAACGTATTATCTTATTAGTGGTAAAGGAAAGCCTTTCCACAAATATAAATTTCACCTACAGTATGATTGTGTTCAAGTTACCAGACTTTTTATGGGCTTCTCCACTTGTCATCTTTATTGACACTACCCAATTCTATAAAGGGGCTTCCAGATTCAAACATAAAGCTAGCTGTAGATGTATACAAAATTGTCTGTTCCCTGCTGAACCGGTTGGTTTTCGGTCCATCAATGGCCTTTCCCACTTGACAGATGTCGATCTAATGATTGCCTTCTGTCGAACAGGAATGTTAGAAAAATTTCATTCGAAGGAGTCCTGCAGTCAACATACAATAGCACAGAGTTGAGGATTCCTCCATCCACCTCATTTGTGTGGATGGGGGAATCCCATCTTTTTTTTTCTATTAGCCAGCCAATCTATGGGCATCCTTAGTTACTATTCCCCCCACATGTTCACAAAGGTGAACATTGGGTCAAGGGTACTTTGCAAGGAGGTAGATTTTGCCACAACCCCTTGCAACATAATCCCCCCCATGTGGAAAGGAATATGACCTGCTATAGTATACGAAGGGGAGGCTGCAAACTGGGCCATCCAGGCAATCTTGGTATGCATGCATGGATAAGGGTTTGGTTGGAATACTAAGAGGAAACCCTATTCTTTTTTTTTTTCCAAGTACTACAACTCCCATTTTCCCCCACTGCTGTGGGGAGCCTTCTATGTCATTTTGAGAATGCATTGCCAAATTAGAAACTGATCCTTGCTGGCTGTGGATTGAAATGGAAAGACATTAAATTATAAAACTGTGTGTTTAGCTGCTATATATACAGTATCTCAAAAAAGTGAGTACACCCCTCACATTTTTGTAAATATTTTATTATATCTTTTCATGTGACAACACTGAAGAAATGACACTTTGCTACATTTCTTCAGTGATGTCACCTGAAAAGTTATAATAAAATATTTACAAAAATGTGAGGGGTGTACTCACTTGTGTAAGATACTGTATATATATATATATATATATATATATATATATATTACACAACAAAGTTCTTAGGCAGTAAATGTGTAAGCAGGTTGAAAATGTGTGTGCAGGTGTGCAGTTAGTTTTCCAGCAGTCAGCCTAGACTAGGGAAAGGGATAACCAATTTCAACTCAGTTCCCGGGCTTTTGGTTCTGGCCTGCTCACCTGTTCTATAAAAAGGGGAACAGCTGAGATCGGTACTGGAGAATGGGAACTTGGGTACAAGTGCGTCACAGATTCACCTGCGGGCACGAGAGTGGTGCTGAAGAAACGGGCAATTTAGCCATGGACAATGCCATAATGGACTCTCACCTCATGGAGGTATGCCTGGGCCGCTAGACTATATTAGTTAGGATCAGGGACAGGACGTTGTTTTTTTGTTGTACTTTCACACTGCATTTTTACAGTAAAGCTATATTAACTGTTATGAGTCTGGTCTGAAGTTATTGAAAGGGGTGCATGTTGGTGTGTAGGTGCAAGAGGAGTGTAGTTGCTATGGGTAACCAAGTGAAGGAACTACGCTGCAAGCAACCAGTCATTAGGCGTGGTACCTGGAAAGGCGGCAGATTCTTCAGAAGCAAGGGAGCCGATGTTCTGGCTCCCTCCCTAGCAGTCGGTATCCAGTAGCAACTGGATCTGAACCTGCATTACTGAGATCCATGGCCTGGTCACAAGGTACGTGAAGTGGAAGAGTTAAGTGAGAGCATGCATGAGGTGCAAGCTATGTGCTCGGCAGAGCTCCATTCTATTACTGGGATTGAGGTAACAGAGGTATGCTGGACTGGTGGAGTGGGCGCAGGCTCAGCACGTCCCTCTTAATGCAACATACAAGTCATAGTGTGTAGTGACATGGGACAAGCTGCTTTTCAGGGGAAGTTGGGGAACTGTCTTACTATTTGATTTTTCACATGACCGCAGTCTCCACCTAATTCCAGGCATTGGTAGACTCCGCCCACACATTTGGCTCAGTTGGAGAAGGACCTCCTCCCACCAACAACTGTGATATTGCCCCTTTTCTAAACAGAAGCTCATGGACCAGTTTTACCAGTGTGAATTTTACTTAAGAGTATTCCTCATTATGGGATCACTACAATGACAGGGTATCTCTCCCATGCACTGCTTCTGGTGATGTGAGTTTGTTATAAGATGATACCTGGTGCACTGCTGTAGTGCCTAATCCTAGTGCAACATCCTAACACTGTGCGCAAGCTTATCTTGTAAGTAACTGTGTGGTACAATAAAGTAGGAAGCAGAAGTCCTATAAACTGCTTGCCACTTTTATCTTATGATAGTCATGATTGCTACATTGGTGTTTTTTGGTGTCTAGAACCCCGATAGTGGAGTCCAGGCACACCACTTTAAAGCACTAGAACACCATCTCTTCACAACCTGAACAAAGGCTTCATACAGGACCACAATTTAAAAATAAAAGGTTTCAGACCACTGCCTTACCTACAACTGAAATCTGATTAGGTCCTCGGTGTTGCTGTATGTGGCCAATTTGTGCATTTCTGTTGGTGGAATGGTTTACTGTATACTCACAATTCACCCACATTGGCCAGACAAAATAAAACCAAACTGCCAGCTGAACAGGAAAGTTTTCCTTCATCTTCTAGTTGTTATTTATAGGTGTCCTAATGCATATATGGGAAATTGTCTCTTTCATTTATTTGGCCTTGTGTGGCTGTAATGTCTGATTTGGTCAGTGTAATGCTAAAGCAAGCCACTGCAAAAGAGGTATAGAAGGCAAGAAAAAGTCAGTTGATGAGCGGGGACAGGAGTAGCAAATCTAGTCTACTTGTCTATATTGAATAGGCTAATCAAGACCAGCACTGCCGTGTCATTGGTATCTCACTGCATTTGGCTGTCTGGTCACTACCCTAAACTTCCGGCCTCATACACACGGGCGTTTTGTTAAGCCACGTTTTTGGGCGTTTTTTGCTGCTCTCCATGTTATTCAATGGCCCTCTAAAACGTTAACGTTTTTGAGCAGTAGGGGGCGTCGGCGTTAGTGAGCTGTAGCTAGAACGCGGCACCAGTGCGTTCTGAAGCTGCAGCGTCATGGCGTTTTCGACGCCGAGCCGGCAAAACGCTCAATAATGTTGCTTAACGTTGTATACACAGCGTTAAGCCTCGTCAGGCATTCTATTCATAATCAATGGTTCCCTATGGGAGCCCATTGAGTTGAATAGAAGCCGCACCAGAAGTCGGATCACAGTGATCCGACTTGCGGCGCGACTTGTGTGCTAGGTGTCTTAAAGGGGAACCCCCCCAAGAGCATACCAGGCTCTTCGATCTGGCATGGATTTTAAGAGGAGCACCCACGCCGAAAAAACGGCGTAGGGTCCCCCCCAAAATCCATACCAGATCCTTATCCGAGCACGCAGCCTGGCAGGCCAGGAAAGGGGGTGGGGACGAGCAAGCGGGCCCCCCTCCTGGACCGTACCAGGCCGCATGCCCTCAACATGGGGAGTATGGGTGCTTTGGGGCAGGGGGGCTTTGCGCCCCCCACCCCAAAGCACCTTGTCCCCATGTTGATGGGGACAAGAGCCTCTTCCCGACAACCCTGGCCGTTGGTTGTCGGGGTCTGCGGGCGGGGGGCTTATCGGAATCTGGAAGCCCCCTTTAACAAGGGGGCCCCCAGATGCCGGGCCCCCCCACCCTATGTAAATGAGTATGGGGTACATCGTACCCCTACCCATTTACCTGGGGGGGAAAAAAGTGTACAAAAAAAACACAACACAGCTTTTTAAAATATTTTATTAGATCAGCTCCGGCATCTTCTCCCCTCTCTTCTTTCTTCGGCTCTTTTGCGGGGTCTTCTGTCTTCTGAGGGGTCTTCTGCGGGTTTTCTGCGGGGTCTTCAGCTCTTTTGCTCTTTTGCTGCTGTCTCTCCGGCTAGCTTCTCCCGCCGCTGCTTCTTCTTCTTCTTCCCCTTCTTCTGAAGATGTTGACTCGTCGCTCTCTTCCACTCGAATGCCGGGTCCGTGCTGCGCGGTTGCCTTATATTGGCATGGGGCGGGGCCACATGATGATGTCATCTTGAGCCCCACCCTCATGATGTCACATCCTGGGGCGGGGTATCACATCACAGCCCCGCCCCAGGATGTGACATCATGAGGGTGGGGCTCAAGATGAAGTCATTGTGTGGCCCCGCCCCATGCCAATATAAGGCAACCGTGCAGCACGGACCCGGCATTCGAGTGGAAGAGAGCGACGAGTCAACATCTCCAGAAGAAGGGGAAGAAGAAGAAGAAGAAGCAGCGGCGGGAGAAGCTAGCCGGGGAGACAGCAGCAAAAGAGCTGAAGACCCCGCAGAAAACCCGCAGAAGACCCCACAGAAGACCCCGCAAAAGAGCCGAAGAAAGAAGAGAGGGGAGAAGATGCCGGAGCGGATTTAATAAAATATTTTAAAAAGCTGTGTTGGGTTTTTTTTTGTACACTTTTTCCCCCCAGGGAAATGGGTAGGGGTACGATGTACCCCATACTCATTTACATAGGGTGGGGGGCCCGGCATCTGGGGGCCCCCTTGTTAAAGGGGGCTTCCAGATTCCGATAAGCCCCCACCCGCAGACCCTGACAACCAATGGCCAGGGTTGTCGGGAAGGGGCTCTTGTCCCCATCAACATGGGGACAAGATGCTTTGGGGTGGGGGCGCAGAGCCCCCCCTGCCCCAAAGCACCCATACTCCCCATGTTGAGGGCATGCGGCCTGGTACGGTCCAAGAGGGGGGGCCGCTTGCTCGTCCCCACTCCCTTTCCTGGCCTGCCAGGCTGTGTGCTCGTATAAGGGTCTGGTATGGATTTTGGGGGGGACCGTACGCCGTTTTTTCGGCGTGGGTGCTCCTCTTAAAATCCATGCCAGATCGAAGAGCTTGGTATGCTCTTGGGGGGGGGGAACCCCACGCAAATTTTTTGCGGGGGTTCCCCTTTAAGACACCTAGCACACAAGTCGCGCCGCAAGTCGGATCACCGTGATCCGACTTCTGGTGCGGCTTCTATTCAAATCAATGGGCTCCCATAGGGAACCATTGATTTTGAATAGAGGCAGAAAACGCCGCAAAAAGCTAGCGTAAAAAAACGAACATTGACGTCAATGCAAAACGCCAAGCAAAACGTCAGTCTTTTCCCCTGACGTCAGGCCCGGCGTTTTGCTTATTTTTGTGCAAGCGCCCGTGTGTATGAGGCCTCCAACCTAACAAATGTTGCCCAGTAGAGGGTGAGCACAAAAGTTTAAAAAGTGGACCAGGATGCACAGAGAGAGGCCAGATCCAGTCCTCAAGTAAACTTGCTAAACTACAGAAAAAATTTGCCTATGGGACTTTTAATGGATCAGGCCAAAGAAAAGTGCCAAACAGCTAAATTAAAAAGTATTTGACAACTTTATTTGTAAGAATAATATCATCACTTATGGGCATCTTGTTTGCCAGGTAACCTGTCGGGCATCTTTAATGGTTTTAACTGTTTGCTTACATTCCTATGGTGGTTTGGTTCACTCTTTTTTTGGTGCACTCTGTCATTTGTTTGGGGTTTGGCCTGATTATTTGCTGGCTTTTTTCTGTTTGTGTCACCGACACCTAGCACTCTGCTTAGTAATCCTCCTACATAGGGTAATACCCCGATACTTTGTAGGTCTATGATGATGGTCCATGGACTCATTTTATAATGAGCCTATGATTCCACTCTTAATTGTCACTGTTATGATGACACTTGTTCACCGTACTTTCTTTTTATGCTGTTTCGCTTGGACTATATAGCTATGTCAATGTTTATTCAGGTCTTGGCACATCTTTGCATCCCTTTCCCATCTGTAGCGCTGCCCCCTTGAGGGTGGCTGAAAGAATCAATTCCCCCTTGGATCTCCTCAGTCAGAGGGTCCTCCACCACCCCTGAAACTAATATCTCTATTTTAGTAAGGGAGACCACAACACAAGTAGAGTTAGTAAGGTTTACTTTTAACTCTTATTTCTGAGAAAAATAAAAAAAAACTGTGAATAGTAAATAGTACAGTTCTTCACATAAGTAATCAACTTAAAGGTTCTGGAGAACAAAAGGAGTAAGTGATTTGTACACTTTCACTACTCCCTGTATTCTCCAACAATATCAATAATAGAGAACAATGCAATTCCTCCAACGAAGTTTAAACAATACCTAATGGGTCTTTGCAAAAGAGGTAATTTGAATATGACTACTGAAATTTAGCAAATGAAAAGTTACAGTAAATCCCTATCTCAAACCAATGACCCAGAAGATAAATTGGTACCACTCAATGAATTCTGTATCAACTTCTTAATAGTAATCTCCAATACAAAATTAAGCAATATATCTAAAGTTAAGCAAACACACTAAATAATCTTGGCCTATGTATTTTTCCTCCTGTTCTAAGATAAAGAGTTCTTAGGAGGTAAACCAACACCAAGCAATAGCCCTGAGTATATGCATGAGGAGAAGATGGATAGATGCAGTTGCAGTTCTTCTGTCTTGTAATGTCCAAGCAATCTTCGGCTGGCAATAAGAATTAGGAACCTATGAATACTGTGTCCTTTTAATCAGTAAGATGAGGCACAAATAGGTGAAATTCCACAGACTTGCTGAATAAGATTAGTCACAACCGCTAAACTGTATTCCAAGTGGCAATAAAGATATGCTGCAAGACAGTGTGTGTAATTCTATGTGTGGGTGCGAAGCCCTCTCACCGGTTCCAAGGGACTGTTTGAATATAAACGATCCCGAGCTCAGGCGATGATGATGGGAACGCTGGGACCATTAGTTCCTGTAGACTACTTGCTCCTGGGAGGTGTAAAGCATCCGCTGCACTCCTTGCAGCTCTCCTGATTGACAGATGCGACTGTTGCAGTAGCTGGCACGGCTTCTATCCAGATAGAGATTAGCTTTGGATAGTTCTGTTGTTTGCTCACTGTATTGCTGGAGAGCGAACACTAGCTGTATCACCTGCTGATGATTGCATTCGGCTGGAACGATTTGCTTAGGCCGCAGGCCTAAATCTGATGGCAGCAGCACGCAGGGTTCCTCTCTTATCGATCATGCTATCCCAAGAGGCCGCTGTTAGCTCCTCCTTCCCCTTAAATAATCCTCCTACAATGCATTGCACCTCCCAGAAGTCTTCAGTACAGCCCAGCCTGATGGGAAATGGAGTCCTTCTCAGTAAGAGTCTGTTGACTATTTCCTTGTTCCACACTACAACTCCCACAAAGCATCATCTTGGCTGCAATTACAGTCTTTTCCAACTGTTAACCAGTTCCCTACCGACGCATAGTAAAATGACGTCGGCAGGGACTGGCCGTCGATCCGGGAGGACGTCATATGACGTCCTCCGCTTCTCGCCGCTACTGCGGGCCCCCAGGGGCCCGCACAGCGGCGATCGCGGATCGCTCGTCTGCCGGGGGGTTGTGTCCCCCCCAGATCGGGGTAAAGAGCCAATAAAATTGGCTCTTTACCCCGTGACCGGCTGTGTCCAATCACAGCTGGTCACAAACGAGCCTCACGTGCACGCCGCTCGTGCGCGCCCCTGGGGGCGCGAGCGCGGCGATCGGAGCTGAGGCTTGTCCCTCGGACAAAGCCCAGCTCCGATCCGTGTAAAGAGCCAATAGATTTGGCTCTTTACCACGTGACCGGCTGTGTCAATCACAGCCAGTCATGTGATGTAAACAAACCGCGGTAACGAGCTGTTACCGCGGTTCTCCCTGTCACACACAGATCGTGTGTGACAGGGAGATTGCGGTAACAGCTCGTTACCGTTTACTGTACACCAAGCACACTGATCACCCTCCCCCCAATAAAGAGGACCTGTCACCACCCCATCAGAGTACCTGTCACAGTCCATCAGAGTACCTGTCACCTGTCCATCAAAGTACCCGAGTACCTGTCACCTGTACATCAGAGTACCCGAGTACCTGTCACCTTTCCATCAGAGTACCCGAGTACCTGTCACCTGCCCATCAGAGTACCCGAGTACCTGTCCATCAGAGTACCCAGGTAACTGTCACAAACCCATCTGAGTACCCGAGTACCTGTC
>BLSH010419824.1:472647-486909 GCA_018402905.1 Glandirana rugosa
CTCTTCTCTCCTCCACACACATATATGACTCCACATATATGCAACTCAAGACACATATAATACGAAGTTAGTTCACCCGTAGGGTATGAGGATATCGGTTACAGGGGGAATCCCCACCGACTCACACCACCAGGTAGACGAGTGTGACGGGAGTTAGGGTAGGTATGTCGTGAGCCTCAGTGTCTTGTCCGACCATGAAACAAAAAAACAAACAAAATAATCCCCTAACTTGAAACTACCCCTAATACCTAAAATACCCTACGGGTACAAAGTACAGAGATCTACGAACTTTAAGATCAAAATACTAGATATGGAAATTTTTACAATGAGATTTCGCTGTAAAGATTGGCTTATGGCCTTTGACAACTGCTTATACTTGTGTAGCGGTACCCTTGTAAGGGCTGTGAGTGTTGTGGTCCATCTGTCTCCCTGCCCAGCCAGGCCCGTGATTTCAAGCATCTAGAGACATGAAACATGGGCATCCCATAAAATCCATAATCCCCATCAAAGTTCAATCCCCTAATAAAACAAACAAAAAAACAAAGTACCAGCCTGTTCTGTGACTCCGAGTGCTGTATGGATGGGATTGAGGGCAGTGTGAGCAGATGGACCACCACACTCAGCCACCCCTAAGGGGGACATTGGCTATAGGAGTATGGGATGCCCACTTGATTGAAGCATAATATACACAGAACTCAACGTATATACACCTCAGTATATACACACACCTCCTCTCTTCTCTTCAGCGCATCACTTGCTTGCAGACTATCTCTGTTCAACACCTCCAGCACATTGCACTTTTCAGACCAGCTAACACTGATTTGTAGGCCTGACACTGACTCCACCAGGCCTAAGGTGAATGCCTTTTGCAGGCAGGGACCGCGGGCCCTTTTAGTGTAGCAAATTGACTTACTCTACCAAAAACATATCTACATCCATCTAGCAACCTAGAAGGTGCTACACTCACCCCCCCCCCCCCACCTAACATCCAGCTAGTCCCTTAGCTAGGTAATTTAGAAACAAAATGGCTCCTGGGCCCAGGAGCAAGGGCATCCCATAGAATTTGGAGGGGAAAAGGGAACAAACTGGGACAGGGTTGTTAACAAATTAATACATACAAAAATAGAACTTATTTTGTGGGTATTTACATTATATACATCACACTGTAACCCTAACTACAGATCCTTGTAGCTAACATAAACACATCAAACTTTGTACATTCAGGTCAGAGCACTTTCACCTTGAGAAAAATGCTCTGCCCACAGGATTCTTGACTCCAGCCGGAGATGGATGAACAGCTGCCTCATCCAAAAGGGAACCTGTGAAGACAAAACACAACAACATCCTGCGGTAATAACTATCTACACACCTCACAACCCTTTCGGTCAGGAGGTGGTTAGCATTCTGCTGACAGAAATTTACACAATATAGAGCACATCATCATTGGTTCCTGTCCATTTCTTCCTGTATCAGGTTCTGTCAACAGGGGATTACTGTCCTGCTGACAGAAAAGCAAAAACAAAAAGTGAACAGTTCTCTTTGGAGTACATGGTGGGAGGGGCCCCTCCACGGACTGACAGGCTCCTTAAAAGGGTTAAAGTGGGAATCAGACTCACCCAGCGTCCATCAATAGGAAACTTCATCCATCGGACACAACACAGGGTGGCAGGCCGGTCTAATCCTGCAAAAAGTCAGGGAGAAAAGAACACATTCTGAAACCTTCCAGCAGTTCATGTGACCATTTCCATGGTAAGCTGTACATCCCAACAGTCCTTCTCATGCATAGAAATGCGGGTTGGGCAGTCTCCTCCTGCCGCCCCCTTCCTCCCTGATGGAGACAGAGTGACTCCTTCCAGGCCTTCCTGCCTTCACGATCATCACTCGGTCCTTAAATTGCTGTCCCCAGCCGCCATTCCCTCCGATTGTCCTCAAAGCGGGTCCAGGTCTCCTCACACTCTGGCACCTGCAACGGCTTAGGAATAAGCAGGTATTCCCACACTAGGCCATCCTCCCACTCTCCCCTGGAGTTCTCCACAATGTCCATATGTCAGGAGGGACATAAGGGTAGTCCAGCCCCCACTCCAGAGCAACTCTGTGCTGAACTTCCCGCTGGAATCTAGAAAACCTGGGCAGTTCTCTGAGCTTTCCTTTTCCAGGCAGGACACAAGCATTGGGGTACCTCTTGACCCACTGCCTGTATTCAGCTGCTTTAGTCTGGGTGGTGGGGGGTCTGTGGTGAAAAAGTTGTCTGCTGCTGATGGGGGTTCCTACAGCTTCTTCAGTTTTCCCAGCAAAGTTTGGCTCTTCTGCTCCCTCGGACTACACCTCCAGAACCTGGGAACCTCCTGTCTCCCATTCCTTTTCCGAGCTGATGCTAGGAGATAGCCACTCTGCTAATCTCTCCTAGCAGTCTGGGGGAAACCCAGTCTATGGCCCTGTCCTCACCTTCCCCTTCTGGCTCACCTGAGGACACATCCCCTCCTGCACTGGTTCCTTCCAGATGGGGCTACTAAGGGACATAGAAGCGAAAGGCATTTCAAGGACATTATCTGGTTCCTGCTGGGCAGTACTTACAGTCACCAGGTCCCCGACCAGGCCGCAGGCCACAACAGACTCCTCTTCCCTTATGTCGCTTGTATTCGCAGGGGAGTCACTAGGCTCAGACTTCACCCTGCCTTTCTGTCACGTACCTGGTGGACGAGTCTGACTTATGCAGGGGTAGTGCAGACAGGAAGTTCAAGAGCACAAGGGGGCACGAGGTTTGGACTGGGTCACTTGGTGGTAAGTGAAGGTCCACTGATGCTCATGCTAGGCAGGAGGATGGTGATGCTATCCCGGTCGGTAACGGGCTGTCGGTGCAGTACAGGTGGAGCAGGCAGGCGGATGGTCGAGTACAGGCAGGGTCGGCAACGTGCGGGCAGCAGCGGTACAAAAGGAGCAGGCAGAAGAATAGTCGTAGACAGGCCGGGGGTCAGGGCACAGGTACAGGAAAGTCTCGGGTAAGCACGGGGTCACAGAATCACAGGAACGCTGTAGAATGTACAGCATCTGCTGCAGGGTGTTGTCTGCTTAAATAGGGCCGGTAGGATTGTGTCCGGCGGGGATGTGTCTTCTGGAACATGAAACATCCTAGACAGCGCATCCGGCTTTACATTTTTCGCCCCAGGCCTGTAAGTGATGTGCAACTGGAATTGAGAAAAGAATAGTGTCCATCTTGCCTGCCAGGGTTTTAGTCTCTTGGCAGTCCGCAGATATTTGAGATTCTTGTGGTCTGTGAAGACCAAAATGGGGTGTGCAGCCCCTTCCAGAAGGTAGTGCCACTCTTCCAGGGCCGACTTGATTGCCAACAATTCTCTATCATCGATGTCGTAGTTTCTCTCTGGTGGTGAGAGTTTTCTAGAGAGAGTTTTCTAGAGAAGAAGGCAATATGGGTGGAGGGAGGCCTTTGGACCTCGCCTTTGTGAGAGAACTGCTCCTACTGCTGTCTCGGGAGCATCCACTTCTAATGTATATGTAGTGCAGGGTCATGTGTTTGAGGACAGGAGCTGATGTGAACAATTTCTTGAGACAGGAGAAGGCTTCCTGGGCCTCGGGAGTCCAACGGAAACATGAGTCCTGCTTGGTGAGTTGGGTTATTGGGGTAATGAGATTATAGAAAAATATTGCGCTATCCTGAAATGGTGAAAAAAGAGGAAAAAGGAAAACTAAAGCAGCTAACACAACAAAACTTCCAATTTGTGCAGAAATGTGAACCAAAAAGTGTAGCACTAAAAGAACACCGTATATATTACAATGTAAATCTATAGTGAATAACAACCAAAAATAAGTCCAAAATAAAGAAAATTGTGTTCAATCCGGTCATTAATCGTATATCTTCAATGATTGTAGAAATATTGCAGTATCACACTTACATTTTAAAAGTGTCAATCAGGCAGTAAGGAATTCCATAAAAGCGAATAAAAGCATAGTGTGCAAACTGAGCAGGTCCACTTCACCCGACGCGTTTCGTCCCAACGGACATCGACAGGGGTACATGTGGCCTGCTCTCACTACGCTTACTTTATAATGAAATGAAAAAACATTAACAAGGACCACGCCTCAAAAGTTCCGCCCATTCTCACGGGCCACACCCCAACCTTGGTGATCATTCATGATCGGGTGGAGCACAATGGGCGGGATCCATGGTTATAAACACAAAACACATTTTCACATTAATCATTTTCTTATATAATGTAAAAACTTATTCACTCTAGCAGCTGGTAAGAGTCATTATTGGGGTAATGACTGCTGAGAACCCCTTGATGAAATTTGCAAACCCAACGAAATGCTGGTCTCCCTTCTTGTCGACGGGAGTGGGCCAATCCACGATGGCAGAGACCTTCTGCGGGTCCATGGTGATTCCGGAGGTGGAGATATTGAATCCCAGGAAAGAGATACTGGCGCACTCAAAGGCGCATTTTTCTGCCTTGGTGTAGAGGCCATGTAGTCAGAGGTGGGCGAGCACGCTCTTTACATGCCTGCAGTGCTCCTCCAGTGAAGGAGAGAAAATCAGTATATTGTCTAGGTAAACTACTACTAATTGGTTCAGGAAGTCTCTGAAAATATTGTTTACCAGATGCTGGAATGTTGCCGGGGCATTGCACAGTCCGAAGGGCATCACGAGATATTCGTAATGCCCAAACCGCATCCGAAAGGCTGTCTTCCATTCATCCCCTTCACGGATGCGGATGAGGTTGTACGCGCCCTGTAAGTCCAACTTGGTAAAGACAGCTGCTGTCCCTAGTCTCTGGAAGAGTTCAGGGACCAGTGGCAGGGGGTATCAGTTTTTGACGGTGATTCACGGTGAGCTCCCGGTAATCAATGCAGGGCCTGAGAGAATGGTCCTTTTTCTCCACAAAGAAGATACCGGCTCCTGCTGGTGAGGTGGAGGGTCTGATGAAGCCCTTTTCCAGATTTTCCTCTAGGTATGCCTTGAGGGCTACCAGCTCTACCTCAGAGATGGGGAATATCCAACCGAAAGGGACCTCGGCTCCGGGCAAGAGGTCGATTGGACAGTCGTAGGGTCTGTGCGGTGGGAGGACGTCTGCCCCCTTTTACTGAATACATCGAGGCAGTCATGGTAAGGTGTGGAAATGATCAGACGGGATTCCGGGTCCACGTCGGTATTCAAGCAGAGCACAGATGGGGGGTTCTCCTGAGACTGTGGGAGTCAGTGGCGAAGACAGTAAGTAGAAGAGAAGTTCACTTCCCCAGTTGCCCAGTTAATCTGGGGATTGTGGGTCCGGAGCCATGGGAGTCCTAAGATGACCGGGAATAATGGGGACGTAATGACGTCCAGCAATAGGAATTCTGAATGTCCTCCCTCGGCCTTGGTGAACACGGGTGGTTTCCTGGGTGACCCTGCCTGATTTAAGGGTTGACCCATCGGCCAGCCGGACGACCATAGGGTGTTTCTTAGGCCGGAGAGGTATCTGATGGTGTGCTGCAAAAGAAAGGTCAATAAAGCAGCTGCATGCACCGGAGTCAAGGATGGCCTACACGAGAATAATCCCGCCAGGAAGCTGCAAGGAGACTGAAAGTACAAGGTGAGTTTTTCCACAGGGCAGATACATAAGCCCCTCAGGGTTAGAGGTGGTGCACTTACCCGCCTTGGCAGGGCAATTCCTTACAGGCACAGGTTCTGGGACATGTGTCTATGACGTTCTTCAGGTGACAAGGACGGGCGGAGGAGCCCGATTTGCATAGGTTCCGGGTGGTCTGGTGGAACGGAAGAGGAGGGAGCTTGACTTGGTGCTGGGTAGCTGGGAACTCTGGGCATCATCCAGGTCAGCCGGCCCTGCGGATCTCTTGGCCCTGCATTCTCGCAGTCGGCGATCAATCTGGCCAGATTGATCAGGGCATCTAGGGTATGTGGGACCCCGATGCAAGCCAGCTCGTCCTTGAGTGGCTACAAGAGACCCAGACAGAATTGATAGCTGAGAGCCGCATCATTCCAGGCAGTATCTGCGCTCCATTGCCGGAATTCAGACACACACTCCTCCACTGGGCGGCGGACTTGCTGTAGAGCGTGGAGGGCTGCCTCTGCTGTGGCAGACTGTTGGGGGTCTTTGTATAGTTGGGCCATTGCCCAGACTAGTGGTCTCTGGGGCTTTCTGCTCCAGGAGACGGTGTGCCCAGGCTTGGGGTTCCTCTAGAAGGAGAGAGATCACAAGTTTCCTGGCCTCCAGCGAGAATGTCCGGGGCTGGAGGTCGAAATACAGTTCACAGGAGTTACGGAAAGCCCGGAACTTTCTGTGGTCTCCTGTAAACCGCTCTGGCATGGGCACCCTGGGCTCACTTGGTAAAGCCACAACAGTGCGTGAAGCCAGTTGGCGAGACTGGCTGGTGCTGGCATGGAAAGTTCCTGCACTCTTCCTTCCAAGTGGTTGTAGCCCTCTTGCAGGTTCTTTACAGCTTGGGTGAGTCCCACAAGGTGTGCACACAGTTCGTCCATAAATGAGGCCCCCTGCGCAGACTCGGACATGGCTGTCCGTTGCTGTCACGTACCTGGTGGACAAGTCTGACTTATACAGGGGGTCACCTCTCTTGCGGCCTTGGTTCGAGAACCCCTGGTAGTGCAGACAGGAAGTTCAAGAGCACAAGGGGGCAAGAGGGTTGGACTGGGTCATTTGGTGGTAGGTGAAGGTCCACTGATGCTCGTGCTAGGCAGGAGGATGTTGATGCAATCTGGATCGGTAATGGGCTGGAGGTGCGGTACAGGTGGAGCAGGCAGGTGGATGGTCGGGTACAGGCAGGGTCGGCAACGTGCGGGCAGCAGTGGTACAAAAGGAGCAGGCAGAAGAATAGTTGTAAACAGGCCGGGGGTCAGGGCAGGCGGAAAGCAACAAAGCCCAAGTAAAGCCGGGGTCACAGGTACAGGAAAGTCTCTCAGAGTAAGCACGGGGTCACAGAATCACAGGAACGCTGTAGAAAGGGAAGCATCTGCTGCAGGATGTTGTCTGCTTAAATAGGGCCGGTTGGCGCGCACGCGCGATCGTGCACGGCCGCACACAAACATGCACAGACAGCCAGAAATGGCCAGAAACGGCTATTTTCCTAACACTTTCAGAGATGATTCCAGGCCCGCTCCGGCCTTCCGGGATTTACGCGGCTGCATGCGACACAGTCCTGAGTGCAGGTCCATGTTGTAATACTGTGGCTCCTGCTGGCTGAATGCAAGCCGGGTTCACCACAATGACTGCACCAGATCCAGGCAACAACCACGGCTGTCAGTATCCGGCATTCTGGACACAGCAGGCGCAGTCACTCCATCCAATCAATCATCCTGAGGGCGAATTCTCCACGATGCTCCAACTGGACACCGGTGTCCACCAGTGTCCGCTCATGCAGATCAGGCAACCAGGTCAGTGCCGGGAATACACGAGCACTCTCTTCCATCTTGCTCCTCTGCCTCATGATGTCTGCCTCCTCTAGGCCGTGGCACCACCCCCTCGCTTTCAGACAAGTTGGCCTATGTGAAACTGATAGGCAGGCTCCTCCCACGGCGGCTGCTGTAACCCCTTGTTAGACAAACTGAAGTTTGCAGGCAAACTGTAACTAGCAGGACTGTGCCCGAGCAACTGAGAGCAGGTGACCGCTGAATTTTCCGGTTGTTGCCGGTAGCAACAATAAAGTTTGAACCCCATGCCTCAATGAAGGGAACACTTAGAACAGTCCCGCCCGCAGGCACCTGCAGGCACCCGCTGGCTTACCCCGATCACCCCGGGCAACAATAGACATTTCCAGGCACACTTTACTGTTTAAAGCAGGAGTTCAAATAAAAGTTCAGGATGTCCAGCATTAGCAGATTGCTGGACATATTTGTAATCCATGGGCACGGTCACCCACCGTGGATGCCACGAGTGACAGAACATGGCGAAGTAGTCACTGAATTGCATAAACTGGCAGGCAGCAATAATTAGAACTTGAAGGCAGCTCCCGCTGGTTGCTATGGACAATGGCACTTGTTGCTGTGGTACTGAACGCAGGCAGAGCACATAAATCCTTCCCCAGAGTTCAGTCCCTCAATTGGCGGAACAAAGTGCAGTTCCCTTTGGTTGCTAGAGGAAACGGCTGGCAGGTTACCCATAAACAGGTGATCCCGGACGAGCCCCAAAATGTAGCAGTACCCTGGTAAGGGTGAGTGTTATGGTCTGTCTGTCACCTTGCCCAGCCAGGAACATGCTTTCAAGCATCCAGAGACATGAAACAGGCCTTGCACTTGTTTTTGTATTTTTATTGAGGGGTATTAAACTTTGACAGGGTAAAGGAGTACGGGATGCCCACTTGATAACATAATATACACAGGACTCCTCAATATATACACCTCATCTCTTCTCTTCACCACATCACTTGCTTGCTTGCATACTATCTCTCCTCAACACCTCCAGCACTTCACTTGCTTGCACTTCTCAGACCAGCTAGCACTGATTTGTAGGTCTGGCACCAGGCCTAAGGTAAATGCCTTTTGCAGGCAGGGACCACAGGCCCTTTTAGTGTTGCAAAATGTAAGTAAGTCTACATCTATATAGCAACCTACAGGGGGCTACACTTGCCATTTGTTTACTGATAAAAGGCCTCATACACACATTACAGCTTAAAAATACCTCTCCATGTTTTTCAATGGCCTCATACACACGCTGATGTTTTTGAGCCGTAAGTGGCGTCTGCGTTCTTAAGCTGTAAAAAGAACGCAGGACCAGCACGTTTGGAAGCTGCAGCGCTAGAGCTATTTTGACGCTGATGCTGATAAAAGCTCAAAAACGCAGCTTAACATTGTATACACAGCTCGCCAGGCGTTTCTCTGTCTCCTATGGGAGCTCACTGATTTGAATAGAAGTCGCACCAGAAGTCAGATCATGATAATCCGACTTGCGGTGCGACTTGTGTGCAGAGTATCTTGAAGGGGAACCCCTGCAAAAAAATGTAAAAAATTTGCGTGGGGTACCCCCCCGAGAGGTACCAGACCCTTTGGTCTGGTATGGATATGAAGGGGAACTCCCCACGCTAAAACAAATGACGTGGGGTCCCCCCCAAAATCCATACCAGAACCTTATCCATGCACGCAGCCTGGCAGACCAGGAAAGGGGGTGGGGACAAGTGAGCGCCCCCCCCCCCCCTGGACCATACCAGGCCGCATGCCCTCAACATGGGGAGTATGGGTGCTTTGGGGCAGGGGGCCCTGCGCCCCCCAACCCAAAGCACCTTGTCCCCATGTTAATGAGGACAAGGGCCTCTTCCAGACAACCCTGGCTGTTGGTTGTCGGGGTCTGTGGGTGGGGGGGCTTATCGGAATCTGGAAGCCCCCTTTAACAAGGGGGACCCCAGATCCCAGCCCCCCACCCTATGTGGGTGAGTATGGGGTACATTGTACCCCTACCCATTCACCTGAAAAAAAAGTGTAAAAAAAACACTACACTTCTTTTTAAAATATGTTATTACATCAGCATTGCCGTCTTCACCCCTCTCCAGCTCTTCTCCCTCTCCGGTGTCTTCTTTCTTCTGCTCTTTTGCGGGGTCTTCTGGCTTCTGAGGGGGCTTCTATCTTCTGCTGGTTCTTCTATCGTCTGCTCTTTTGCTGCTGTCCTTTCCGCTGTCTTCTCCCTCTGTCCTTCTTCCCATGTTGACATGGCGCGATCTCTCGGACGTATGCTGTATGCACGCTCTGCATTAACTTATATTAGCATGGGGCAGGGCCACCCGCTGACGTCATCTGGAGGCCCCACCCCCTTATGGTCATAAGGGACGGGGCCTCTGGATCTGGTACCTTTTGGGGGGCGACCCACACAAATGTTTTTAACATTTTTTGCGGGGGTTCCCCTTCAAGATACTCTGCACACAAGTCGCTCAGCAAGTCGGATCCGACTTCTGGTGCGACTTCTATTCAAATCAATGGGCTTCATTAGGGAACCATTGATTCTGAATAAAGGTAGAGAAACGCAGCTGAAAACTAGCGTGGAAAAAATGCGCATTGACGCCAATGCAAAACGCTGATAAAATTGCGTTTTTAACATGGCTTTTTTCCTGGCGTTGGTACTCACGTTACAGCTCATTTTTTAAATGCCTTAAGAGGGAAGTGGTCTGACTAAGGTGGACTATCTTTCTATAACTCTCGTATATATCTATGAAAATGTCTTCACTTTAAAGGGAGTCAACTGCAAATCCTGGTCAGATTAGGCTCTTCTTGCCTTTATTTACTTGAAGCAATTCGCTTCTGCTCCTGTATTATTGCACCCTTACCCAGGTAAACCATTCCTCCTGGAGGTCAGTGCCTCCTATGTGGTGGTTGGTGTTTTTCTTTCCCAAGTGATATAGCTTATGCAAGTTTAGCTCCTGGGGATTTTTTCCATAACATTCTCACCCCCTGAAAATAACTACTCCATAGAAGATTGTGAGCTGTTGGCTGAAAAACTTGCCCTTGAGGAATGGCTTCACCTTCTTGTGGGAGCACTCTTTTTGATCACCATTTACACTGATCACAAGATCCTCTTGTATCTCCTAACTGCATGAAGACTAAATCCTCAACAGGCCTGCTGGGCCTGATTTTTCTCCAGGTTTGTCCTCACCTTTTGGCCTGGGGTAAAAAAAACATTAAAGCAGATGCCCTTTCCCATCCTCCTTTGATCCTGATGGCACGTTTGAAGAGGATTCCTCCTGGAAGGCAAGTTGTCATAGGGATCTCTGTTCTTGTATCCTAGTACAACTCTAAGCTTGCTGACCATTAAGGTCTGTGCAGAATGTTGAACTTTATCTCATGGCAGTACTGGTTTTCCACATTATGCTAGGATGTTAGAGACTTCATGGCTACTTGCTCTTTGTGTGCCCAAAACAAGGTCCCTAAAAGGCTCTCTGCTGGTACACTTCTTCCTCTACTTGAGCCCAGGTGTCCTTAGACCCACATTTCTATGGATTTCATTACTAATCTGCCATCTTTCAAAGGATGCACAATTGCCCTTAGCATGGTACATTTTATTGCTTTGAAGGGTCTTTCCTCAGCTCCAGTATTGACAAAAATCTTCTTTAAGGAAGTGTTCTGGCTTTATATTCCCCCCTCCAGGAAGTTTAATTAATCTCAAGCTTTTGGTGAGCCCTGTACTATCTGTCAGACTTGACTTCTCTGCAGCCTACCATCCACAGTCCAATTGCCAGACTGAACACATCAGTCAGTGTCTGGAACAATTTCTTAGGTCTTATGTCTCTGCCAGAAAAGAAAATTAGATGGGATCACTTCCCCGGGCTGTGTTTGCCCACAACAACCATGTTAATGAGCTAATAAAGTTAAGTCCTTTTTCTTGACCTACGCGTGTCATGCCAAAGTGCCACTTGTCTCTTCTAGTTTGAAGGCTCCTGCCACTGCAGCCATAAGAGGCCGGGGGTCTCACTTAAAGGAAACGCCCTATGATAGAGGGTACAGGCACGGATCAGCAGTAAAGCTGATCTGCTACCTGTGGTTCTGCCAACGTGTGGTTTTCTTCTTACCTTGCTGCTGTAGCGGACTATGGGTATAGGCCTTACTGGATCCCACCTGCATATTAATATAGCAACTACATGGTGAGTCAGTCCCCACTCACCCTGTCAATCAACCTCACTATTTAGCTGTCTTCAATCTAACACCCGTCACCTGAGCAATAGGTTCATATCTGTTATGGCGCCCCTTGACAAGTGATGTGGGCTACCACAAGATAGGGAGGATGTGACAGATGTTCTTCACCAGAGCCCCTGATGGTGAAGACCAGCTGGGTCAGAAACATGAGTGGTCATGGTTTTCTTTGCTGCAAACTGTAACCAGGTCATGGGGCTCAGGATTCCCTCACAAAGGAGGTAGCTGGGATAGACAACTATGGTATGGAAACTGTACATAAAAATGCTAGGCAGAGGAGTAGTGAGGTCTGAGCAGTGGCTGTGGGCAGGTGGTAGGAAGACATTAGGGCAGGCAAAAGAGTAGTGTAGTAAATCTGGGTCATCTACAAGCAAGGCAGCCAAGATGTATAATAGGTCTTTGGACAGATGGAATTCTGTGAGTACCATTGGGAGTCCTGGTAGGAATTGCGTGAGTACTATTTGAAGTCTTGGCAGGGATTCTAGAAGTCCTCGCAGAGATTCTGAGAGTAGGTGTTCTGGAAGCCTTGGCAAGTAGCTTAATTTCCTAGCTCAATGCTCCAGTCTATGCTAGTTCCTGCTTTCCTTCATTCCTGTTTCTCTGGTTGATGGCTTCACTGCACACTGAACCAGACAAAGAAGCTTACAAGTATAGGTGCTGGGTATGTAGATGAAACCACAATCAACAGAAGTATTATATTGCCAGCACACCGAAGTAAAACCTCCTTTTTTGGCATTAGTCAGGCAGGTCACATAAATGCAAAAAAAGTGAGCTGCTGCCCCCACCTATAACTGGTCTATACAGCAAGGGACATTGGAAGGCAACAAATGGCACAAAACAGCCAAGGAAAAAATCCAAGCTATATTTACCAACCAGCTTGCAACCAGCCAAATAACCTAACAGTATGTGTTAAAAACAGGTTTGGTTACACACATTTGCTAATGCATGCGTAAGCTAGAGGGCCCCGGCAAGGCACCCTGTCACCTCTAGTCCCTACCTCTAACTTATGAGAGGCTCCACAGCGGGAGCACATGTAATCTGATGAGATAGATGGAGGGCGGATGGGCTGGAGGGGAGCCCAGCTCTCTTTAAAGGTACAGAGACACATTGAAAACTCAGCACATAGCACAATGGCTGCAAAGGTGTCAGTGTGTTACCTGACCAATATCAAGCATACAAAAACAAAGCCGCTGCCCTTAAGGAGGGTTGGGCTCCCCTCCAGCCCATCTGCCCCCCATCTATCTCATCAGATTACATGTGCTCCCACTGTGGAGTCTCTCATAAGTTAGGGGTAGGGACTAGAGGTGACAGAGTGCCTTGCCGGGGTCCTCTAGCTAACGCATGCATTTGCAAATGCGTGTAACCAAACCCCTATTTTTAACGATTGCTGTTAGACAGGTTAATTGGTATATTATAAAAGCACCTTCATTCTGTTCTTGGCAATGGAAATTAAATGCTGTGGACTCAATATATACTGGGGAAATGGTCCCAAATCTGTGGTGCTCTTCAGGAGAGGAGGTGCTAGGGGAAGCCAGGGCTTAAAAGATATGTGTTTGCATCCTGTGCAGAAATGACAACTACAGAATGTCTACTCCTGTGTATAGCATTCTGTGCTGAAGAATTTTGATAGTGTGTCAAATGTGATGTCAGATGTCGGCCAGGGATGTCAAGAGTAGGAATCTGGCCAAGAGTATGACTATAGTGTATGGTGGCGAGTACCATCAACAACAGGTGGGTAATTGTCCTATAAGAAGTTAGGTGTGTACTTGTGCAATTTGGCTCTATCATCTAGCCAATCGTAGTCCCCCTTACAATACCAGTGGACGAAATCGACTGAGCTGATGTTTATACCTGTCTGTGAGACTTTCACGTATGGCACAGTTTTAAAAAGCATATTAAATTACCAGCATATTTAAGAGGTACAAGGGCTATGGCATTTGTATGCCGTGTAGGTTTAATTTAACCTTGCCCCTTTGGGCTCCTCCCATTGTTAGTAAAATTTGGCCACACCCACCCACTATGTGCGCTGCCTACGTTCCCTCTTTTGACTGCCTGATGGTTTTCCAGGTCTTTCACAAACCTAGCAATGCTCCTAGTGCAAGCTCTGGATCCAGGGGCCCATCTACCCTCCATCTATTCCCTGTTTTTAACGCATACTGTTAGACAGGTTAATTTGGCTGGTTGCAAGCTGGTTGGTAAGTAGAGCTTGGATTTTACCTTGGATTTTTTCCTTGGCTGTTTTGTGTCATTAGGGATGGGCGAACGGTTCGGCCCGAGCATAAGTTCGGGCTGAACTCTCGCTGTTCGGTAGTTTGGTGAACATCCGAACAAATGTGTCATTCAACCGTTTGTTCAGCCCCCCAAACCGACCATAATGCATTGCAGCACTGAACAGTGCATTGCAAGCCCTGATTGGCTGAAGCAAATCAGAGCACAGAGCACTGTCAGAGTCATGATTGGACACTGTCATCATGACTTTATCCAATCATGGCTCATTCCCGCCCCACAGTATAAAATTATTCTTTCACTGGCAGCCATTTTCAGTGTGATTTTGGCTGGAGAGAAATAGAACAGGGCTCTGTTCAGTGCTATTAGTTAGTTAGTGTGCTATACTGTGCTATTGT
>BLSH010419824.1:491732-514951 GCA_018402905.1 Glandirana rugosa
GGTTACATTGGGATATCTCCACGAGAACTAATTCCGTTTTTTTTAACGTTACTATACGTGGACAGTTTGTCCACGACTTTTTAACCAGTAACCCACAATTAACACGGGTACTGAGGATATGGTTTTTGTAAAAGGTCTATTTTACTGACTTGTGGGAGTTTCGATCAGTCGGAGCTTCAGGACGGCTCTAAGGTGTAGGGTTTTTGTGAATTAGTCACTGTAGCCGTAGTCCCCGAAGTATCGACCATTAGGTCCTGATCGAGTAATAATATTTTCAGTTTGCCAATTAACACCCAATGACCAATTTTTCAGCACCTGTTTGACAGGTGCATATCATTGCAATTTTTTTTGCCTTAATCAAGAGCACCTCTATAGGGTTACATTGGGAAGGCACCACCGACACCCAAAGAGTAATTTTTCTGCACCTGTTTGACAGGTGCATATCATTGCAATTTTTTACAGCAAGGACAATTCTTGCTTTCATCAAGAGTACCTCTATAGGGTTACGGTGGGAACGCGATACCGACATCCAAAGACCAATTTTTCTGCACCTGTTTGACAGGTCTATATCATTGCAATTTTTTTACAGAAAGGCCAATTCTTGCCTTCATGAAGAGCACCTCTATAGGGTTATGGTGTGAAGGCACCACCGACACCCAAAACCCAATTTTTCTGCACCTGTTAATTCTATCCAAAGTCAAAGTGACACCAGAATTTATCCAAAAATCTCTAATCTTGTTCCCAGTGTACTACATTGTGGCCTCATCATACACACTGGCTCCCCAGCTGTTGCTGAGCAAAATAAAGGCAGCTTGCAGGGAAAATTTCATTTTTTTTGGCTTTATAAATGAAATGATTGCTGCAGCAGATTCTAGACATGGTACAGATCTGCCACTTTACAGGTAGACTAATGGGACCCCCCAGGTACTATATTGGAAATTTCTTTATCATTTTTATGCTTTCACTTTGAAAATAAAAAAATCACTGCTCATTTAAAAATGACGTTTTTCACAAACTTTTTTTTCATTGATTCATGTCCCCCAGGGCAGGACCCAGACCCCTATAACCATTGTATGCCCAATTACTTGCATATAAGCCTTCAAAATGGGCACTTTTGATTTTTGACGTTTGGGTCCCATTGACTTTAATGGGGTTCATTATTCGGGTCCGAACTTTCATGGTGTTCGAAAGCTCTGGTGTGAACTGAACAGGGGTCCCTTCGGCCCATCCCTATATGTCATTTGTTGCCCTCCAATGCTCCTTACTGTATAGACCAGTTATAGATGGGGCTGGTTGCAAGCTGGTTGGTAAATAGAGCTTGGATTTTTCCTCAGATTTTTTCCTTGGCTGTTTTATGTCCCATAAATGCAATGTTTCAAAAACCTATTCAGGGACCTTTTATCTTGGCATTTTTAGGGCTCACACCCTCTCCGAATATGCAGATAGCACAGAGGGTCTACTATCCAGTTTGTACATCACAGATGGTGATCTGGAGACTGATTGTTAGGAAGTGAAATCCTTGACAACTAATTCAACTTTCAATTATCACACATAAATGTGGATGGGATGGCCCCAGCAAGTGTCACTCTATTAAGGCACAAAATGCATCTTAACAAAAAATAAATAAAAATGTTGAACTTTTTTTTAAAATGGCCACTGAAAATCAGAACATTAGCAAATATGCTTAACCCCCCTCTGTAGTCTGCACAAGCGGAGGGGAGGGTCTGTTGGCAGGTGCAGTTAACTTGCCTGCCGGTAGGTTGCTCTGGTCCTATTGCAGTATGGTAAGGGAAAGTCGTAATTGGGTGCTAGGTCCCCTTTTAGAAAATTCCCTCCTAGTGATATCATGGGTGTAGTTAGTGCCCTTATAAATGTCTGTTGTGGAAGGGGTAGTAGTTTGGGCATGGGAGCTAAACACCCCAAAGCTACTAAGATGTAGTGCCCTTCAGAGTTGATCTAAAGGGCCCTTTGCAAGGCTGAGCTCCCAAGCAAGGTGTAACAGCATTTGTGAGTAGTGGTGGAAGCTTGGGCAATATATGCTATCTGGGAGCAAAGGATATTGGGAGGAGAATGGTATACTATAAAAACACCTTGATCCTGTACTTAGCAATGGAAACTAAATGCTGTGAACTTAATATATACAGGGGTAATGGTCCTAAATCTGTGGTGCTCCTGAGGAGAGGAGGTGCCAGGGGAAGCCAGGGCTTATAAGATATGTGTTTGCGTCCTGTGCAGAAATGACAACTACAGAATGTCTACTCCTGTGTATGGCATTCTGTGCTGAAGAATTTTGATTGAGTGTGTCAAACGCGATGTCAGATGTCGGCCAGGGATGTCGAGAGTAGGAATCTGGCCAGGAGTATGACTATAGTGTATGAATATGGTGGCAGGTATCATCAACAACAGGTGGGTAATTGTCCTATCCAAGAAGAAGCGGGGTGGGTACTTGTGCAATTTGGCGCCATCATCTATCCAGTCATAACCCCCCTAACAATACCGCTGGACTAAATTGATTGAGCTGATGTCTATACCTGTCTGTGAGACTTTCAAGTAAGTTTTAAAAAGCATATTAAATTACCGGCATATTTAATAGGTACGAAGGCTATGGCATTTGTGTGCCGTGTAGGTTTAATTTAACCTGCCCCTTTGGGCCCCTCCCACTGTTAGCACAATTTGGCCACACCCACCCACTATGCACGCTGCCTACGTTCCCTCTTTTGACTGCCTGATGGTTTTCCAGGTCTTTCACAATCCTAGCAATGCCCCTGGTGCAAGCTCTGGATCCAGGTGCCTTGCTATGGTTGTTGAAGTCCTGGGGTACCTAAGGAGAGCAATTATGGGCAAATGTTGGGTGTGGCCACATTATGCTAACAGTGAGAGGGCTTAAATGGTTAAATAGAGTCTACTCGCTGTATACACAGCGCATACTGTATATGCCACAGTCCTTACACCCAAAAATTATGCCTTTTGGCACAAATGACAGTCTCTCAGACAAAAATCTCAACACAATGATTTTTAAAAATGAAATTGTGCTTTTCTGCACATAAAATATAGAGCTATCATTTTGTATAAGCCTCCCATAAAGGAGAAAAGTGGTAGCAAACTCTGCTTTTGAACTTGTACATACAGGTAAGCCTATAATAAGGCGTACATGTAGGTCCAGTGAATATATCCTAAACTTGCACTGTTTAGGATATATTCACAAAGGATAAGAGCAAGGTAAGCTGGCACACACATATATACATACTCTAACTAATCAATGTTGTATAGTTTGTGATTATATCTATATATGATATTTCAGATTATTATCCTAGTGATTTAAATCTCCGTCACTGAAGCACCTCTGAAGAAGGAATCGGAAATGCATTAGGTGCACCTGACAACCATTTGCAAATATAACTGTATCATTGCTGTCTATGTATTTGTTTTTTCTGTACTACACCTCATGTGGTGATTATTTCCCCCTTTTTTGTACAAATAAAATTTGTGTATTTTTAACCTATATGTCCAATAGTTCATTTTGTGCCTAAAAAGTCCCACCCCTTGAGGGAGTTCTTCTATTTTTCTATTGATCGGGATGTGGCACACCTGGTCCCTCTAGTGAGTGCTGTCCTCTTTCTTTACATAACAGAGCCCTCCAAAATTCCACTATGCAATAAATACTAGATCCCAAATGCACCACTGAAAAAAAAATGTAAGTACAGACCCTGAAACAAATGTGATACAGTATGTCCTCTACATACAAACATTCAACTTGCGAACTTTCAAAGATGTGAACATGTGTTTGCATGACCAATCCTGTAAAGCTGGGTACACACACTTAGTTTTTTCCGTTCAACCCAGTGGGCCGAACAAAATAAAAAACGACAGTTCATGGTACCAACACAAGCAATGTTGGCGGAGCGATCTTCCCTGTTGTGCCTTTGTGTTCTGACAGGGGGCTCCTCCCACCTGATCACACTGATCAGCGCTCCCAGCCTTTGTCTGCAAGCACTGATTTTTGCTGGACTTGCAAACAAATTGAACTTATGGACTAGCTCCTGGAACGGAACTCATTTGTAAGTAGGGGACTTACCGTATAGAAATGGGTTGCTTAGGGCGCCACATCCTAATTAATATATAGCAAAAATTGCGATAGAGAAAGATGGATTTTCCAGGTGCCAAGACACAGTTAGCCCAAAATAAAAACAACACAAAACTTTATTAGCACAAGTCTATTGACATTAAAAAAAATACAAGCTAGAATAGCAACCAAGCTTTAAATATAGCTCATGAAGGCCAATGACCCCATACAGTTAATAAAGTCCAGACAGATCTCTGGTTGTAGGGGAGGCTCCCATTATAGGCTTTATACCTCAACATGTTTCGTTGGCGACCCTGTTTCTTCAGGAAGAGTGGGGGAGTTTAAAAACTGGAAATAACAATGAACTTAATCATTTACAGAAAAATATGAAAGGAATATAACACTTAACATACACAAAGGCACAACAACAAAAGTCATCAATACACACCAATCCCGACAATCCAGAACAGAAGGAAACTAAAGCAATGTCCCACAATATCTATTCCTCTTGAAGACGTGGGGTCACCCACAAAACGTGTTGAGACATGAAGGTCATGATGGAAACCTCCCCCACAAGCACAGATCTATCTGGACCCCACTAATTGGGATTGTGACCAATTGAATCACTGTATGGGGTCATTGTACATGGGTGATATCTAAACGGAGGTTGCTATTTTAGCCTGTATTGTTCTTATGCAATTAGACTTGTGTTAATTAAGTTTTATATATTTTTTTTGGTTTTGGTCTAACTGTGCCTTGGCAGCTGAAGCGTCCACCCTTCCCTATCCCAATTTTAACTTTATCAAGACACTTTTTGTTTTCTTTCACAACAAGTCTGATATATACTATCTACATGAGTGTATGAGATTTGCAATTCTAGTTCAATAAGTACATATGTTGTTAGCAACTAAAGGAAACAAGCCTGAGACAACATAATATATTCACATTGGCCAGTTCAGCACTGTCCAATCATCAACCAATCCTGCCATTGTGCTATGATTCCAATGCTAACATAAAATTACATGGTGTGCAGCAACTTTTGTAGAGCACCCACCAATCCTCTTGTACTCTCAAAAATTCTTCTGTCAAGTACCAAAAGTTGTTTCAAATAGTAATAAACTGTTATAATGGATATGGGTTTCCCTCCTTTTTGGGCATACTTCAGAGATTCCACGTGACTTAAAAGGCTGCAATACCAGTCCTGGAATGTTCATATTACAAATTGGCTTCATCCACTTTCAGTAGGTCCAATGGCCATTCTTTTTGAAAAAAAAAAAAACAATTGGCCTATTTACTCGTATATTCCTTAGGAAAATGGATTAAGTGAAAACAAACAAGCCCCTTTGTAAAAAAAACACTTTCCCTGAATTTTGAGGATGAGCCGTTATCATTGCATTGTTACAACACCTCCAGAACGAATTGTCTGGGGCAAAGAGATGCAACAGACCAGTCGTTAACCCCTCATAATGAATATCCCCTTCTGAGGAATTACATCCTAATTGCTTCTGTTCATGGGCCTTTGTTTACCATTTAAATTGGATGAGATTACAGCTTTGTACTGAGACACAAAAGGAGAGGGTGGAAAAAGTGAGGGAGAGGAAATCTAGTTCGGGTGAAAGGAAAGGTGCTCCCCCCGGGGGTGGTTGAAAAAAACCTTCCTGTGAAATGCTCCAGTTTTAGGCCTACATGTTTATTAGAGGCCTCTTGAAATAGGTACTAGACTCCGAGCTTGTGTAAGCCTGATAGCCTACAGTCTCAAGGGGAATTAGCTTCATTGTTGGAAGAACAAAACATTCTATCTTGAGCTTTGAGGTGTTACTGAACAGCTGCTGTGTACTTCAACACACAGAAAGAGAGGCAGAGCATATTTCAAGAAGTTCATAGAAAGAGTCGATGAATGAGGAGTCTTTTTGTGGCTGGACGGCCTTTTAAGGCCAAAGAATACATTAAATCTTGAACTAAAACACCCAATGAAATGCAAAAGCCTCCAAATACACAGTATTCTTGTTGTATTCACAAGATTTTACTTTGTGTCTAATGTAGGAAAGGTCAGAAACATTTTATGGAGCTTCTTCTATGTTTTCAACTGTAGGACGTTATACGTTTTTTATGTTCTGCTAACCACACATCTTAAGTTGGTCCTATGTTAAATATTTACAAAAATGTGAGGGGTGTACTCACTTTTGTGAGATACTGTATATATATATATATATATATATATAGCTATATAGATATATCTATATAGATATATAGATATATATATATATACACACACTATATTGTCAAAAGTATTGAGACACATGCCTTTACAGGCACATGAATTTTAATGGCATCCCAGTCCGTAGGGTTCAATATTGAGTTGGCCCACCCTTTGCAGCTCTAAAAGCTTTAACTCTTCTGGGAAGGCTGCCCACAAGGATTAGGAGTGTGTCTATGGGAATGTTTGACCATTCTTCCAGAAGCGCATTTCTGAGGTCAGGCACTGAAGAAGGCCTGGCTCTAATTCATCCAAAAGTCCTAGCCTCGACCCGATAGGGTGAAGGTGTTTTATCGGGTTGAGGTCAGGACTCTGTGCAGGCCAGTAAAGTTCCTCCACCCCAAACTCACTCACCCATATCTTTATGGACCTTACTTGTGCACTGGTCCAAATCATTTGGTGGAGGGGAGATTATGGTGTGGGGGGGTTGTTTATTTAAGGGGTTGGGCTTAGGAACTCTTAAGGTGTCAGCATACCAAGATATTTTGGACAATTTCATTCTCCCAACTTTGTGGGAACAGTTTGGGGATGGCCCATTCCTGTTCCAACATGACTGCGCATCAATGCACAAACAAGGTCCATAAAGACATGGATGAGCGAGTGAGTCCTGACCTCAACCTGATAGAGTGCCTTTGGGATGAATTAGAACGGAGACTGCGAGCCAGGCCTTCTTGTCCAACATCAGTGCCTGACCTTACAAATGCGCTTCTGGAAGAATGGTCAAACATTCCTATAGACACTCCTAAACCTTGTGGACAGCATCCCAGATGAGTTGAAGCTGTTATAGCTGCAAAGGGTGGGCCATCTCAATATTGAACCCTACAGACTTAGACTGGGATGCCATTAAAGTTCATGTGCGTGTAAAGGCCAGCATCCCTATACATTTGACAGTATAGTGTACGGTATATATATACAAAAGTGAGTACACTCCTCACATTTTTGTAAATATTTTATTATATCTTTTCATGTGACAACACTGAAGAAATGACACTTTGCTACAATGTAAAGTAGTGAGTGTACAGCTTGTATAACAGTGTAAATTTGCAGGCCCCTCAAAATGACTCAACACACAGCCATTAATAAAAATCAAAAAAAGTCGAGCTAAACACCCATATAGAACATAGATTCCTACAAAATCCTAAAAAATGATGTATTCAAGGTGCTAATACCTCAAATTCAAGTGAGGTATTAGGTGAATATATAGTGAAGTGCAAAAAGTTCCAGTGCAGTAAATAAACATATATATAAAAAAACATATAAATAGATCAGCAGCCAATTGGCTCCTGAGCTATTTATACGTTTATATATATATATATATATATATATATATATATATATATATATATATATGTATATCTATATGGGTGTTTAGCGCAACTTTTTTTGATTTTTATTTACTTATGGTGGATTATCGCACTATTAATTGTCGCAGCTGCACATATTATCCTAACTTCTAAGCGCGGTATACGTGAACCTAATTTGAACACAGCCCTTAATGTCTAAACCGCTGGCAACAAAAGTGAGTACACCCCTAAGTGAAAATGTCCAAATTGGGCCCATTTATCCATCCCCCCCGGTATCATGTGACTCGTTAGTGTTACAAGATCTCGTGTGAATGGGGAGCAGGTGTGTTCAATTTGGTGTTATCACTTTCACGCTTTCATACTGGTCACTGGAAGTTCAACATGGCACCTCATGACAAAGAACTCTCTGAGGATCTGAAAAAAAGAACTGTTGCTCTACATCAGGGATATGCAATTAGAGGACCTCCAGCTGTTGCAAAACTACTCATCCCATGATGCCTCTGGGTGTCATGCTTGTGGCTGTCAGAGTCTTGCTATGCCTCATGGGACTTGTAGTTCTGCAACAGCTGGAGGTCCTCTAATTGCATATCCCTGCTCCACATAAAGATGACCTAGGCTATAAGAAGATTGCCAAGACCCTGAAACTGAGCTACAGCATGTTGTCCAAGACCATACAGAGGTTTGACAGGACAGATTTCACTCAGAACAGGCCTCGCCATGGACGACCAAAGAAGTTGAGTGCATGTGCTCAGCGTCATATCCAGAGGTTGTCTTTGGGAAATAGACATTTGAGTGCTGCCAGAATTGATGCAGATGTTGAAGGGGTGGGGGGTCAGCCTGTCTGTGCTCAGACCATAGGCCGCACACTGCATCAAATTGGTCTGCATGGCTGTCATCCTAGAAGGAAGGCTCTTCTAAAGATGATGCACAAGAAAGCCTGCAAACAGTTTGCTGGAAACAAGCAGACTAAGGACATGGATTTCTGGAACCATGTCCTGTGGTCTGATGAGACCAAGATGAACTTATTTGGTTCAGATGGTGTCAAGCATGTGTGGCGGCAACCAGGTGAGGAGTACAAAGACAAGTGTGTCTTGCCTACAGTCAAGCAAGGTGGTGGGAGTGTCATGGTCTGGGGCTGCATAAGTGCTGCCGGCACTGGGGAGCTACAGTTCATTGAGGGAACCATGAATTCCAACATGTACTGTGACATACTGAAGCAGAGCATGATCCCCTCCCTTCAGAGACTGGACCGTATTCCAACATGATAATGACCCCAAACACACCACTACCTTGCTAAAGAAGAAGGTAAAGGTAATGGACTGGCCAAGCATGTCTCCAGACCTAAACCCTATTGACCATCTGTGGGGCTCCTCAAACAGAAGGTGGAGGAGCGCAAAGTCTCTAACATCCACCAGCTCTGTGATGTCATAATGGAGGAGTGGAAGAGGACTCCAGTGGCAACCTGTGAAACTCTGGTGAACTCCATGCCCAAGAGGGTTAAGGCAGTGCTGGAAAATAAATATTGACAATTTGGGCCCAATTTGGACTTTTTCACTCAGGGTGTACTCACTTTTGTTGCCAGCAGTTTAGACATTGATGGCTGTGTGTCGAGTTATTTTGAGGGGACAGCAAATTTACACTGTTATACAAGCTGTACACTCACTACTTTACATTGTAGCAAAGTGTCATTTCTTCAGTGTTGTCACATGAAAAGATATAATGAAATATTTACAAAAATGTGAGGGGTGTACTCACTTTTGTGAGATACTGTATAATATATATATATATATACTCACATGTTCAACTGTGCTATGTAATTGATTACCAGTTAAAGTGGCCCGGGATCAAGCCTGAATGTGTGCCACCATAGGAAGCGGCTTCCTTTGGTGGCACACGGAGAAGAGGAGGAACCCACAGCACCGGCGGGGGACCCCAGAAGAGGAGGATCTGGGCTACCTTCTGCAAAACCACTGCATAGAGCAGGTAAGTATAACATGTTTGTTTTTGTTTTGTTTTTTTTAATAACTTTACAATTATTTCACTCTGCTTTATGCAAGGTTCCTTTAACCAATCATGTTCATCCCAATGATCTTCACTGCTATTTATTTTATCAGGTGTTGCATGGTGTTGCATGTGCTGTTTTAATACATGTATATATATGAATTGAGCAATGCTTTATGTACGTACATACATGAAATCAGTATGGTCTATGTGTGTATCAACATCTTATGTCATTATACTTGTTCATGTTAATAAAATTGCTTATACTTTTTATAAAAAGCTCTCTTGTTACTGCCTCATCTAAAGTCCCAAAACCCTCTCTTCTATTTACCAGATCAGGGATGGAGGTGCATATTCCTTATGCGCCTCATTTAAAGTCCCAAACCTTTTCCTTTGTTGAACGACATTGTACTTTTTTCAACCTGTCTGTGTTTTTTAAATCTAACTATGTTACTGAGTTATTATGTTTCTAAAGAAGTAGTCACCCTCTTCATGATTCACCAGCACTCTCCCCATCCTCCTGTGCCAGCTGTTCTCTTCTAGGTTGAATTTAACACACTTCATGTGAGCCCGGGCTGTTAATGACAACCCCCACGATGTTAGCGCCATTCTCCGCAGCATTGAGGACCGTCACCATCACTGCCAGAGGAGAAGAGGAGGGATCTGAAAGTGTCATGTAAAGAGGCAGTAGACCATAATGAATCAATATTCCGCTTTGCTTCCCATGGTAAGCGGAAAGGTGGGGAATCAACTAGTATAAGCAGCTTTTGATGCCACTATTAAAGTAAACCTGTTACCTTGTCCTGTGCAGACAAAGCATAGGTGTACTTAAGGCTAGGTTCACACGTTTGTATGGGCACAGCAGCCCATTCACTTGAATGAACTGCTGTGCCTAAAGGAAACACAGGGAACAGGTCCCTGCACCTTTTCTAATATGCACCTGCACAGAAACCAAATGGTGCTTTTGCATCACGCTGTTTCTTGCATTCAAAAACACACTGCGTTTTCCGATACAGGGGGTGGCATTAGGAATTAATGGCACCCCCATGCACCTGCAAAAGAGCAGCGCTCTTTGGCTGGGGGTGCTTGCGGGTGTAGGTACGCATGCAATTTACACGCTGTCCCTGAACAGAGTAAACCTAAGCTTAAATATTTTCATTGTGGTTACATTGCATTATTTTCAGGAACATGTATGCAGGTACAGGCCATACTTTTTCAACATTAAAGCAAGACAAGTACAGCATAACAATGTTATTAACATTGTATGAATTTTGTAAGGTTTAATATTTCGCTAGGGAAGTCAAGAATTTGATAAGCTCTCGACATACACAATGGTCTCCTAGTTGGTATCTTGCCTATGGGCAGTTTAGCATGACAATCTCTGTAATTTAGATCTGCTAAAGGTGTATAATATCAAATGCTGAATGAACTTTTCATTGAAAGAGTTCTGATTTCTAAGGGTTTGTCTGAGAAACAGTATCAGGCTGTGCAGAAAGGCAAAGGAGGAACAAAGTAAAGGAGGTTGTGAGGACAGAAATATGGGGATTCCATTGCTAACTTATCGAAGGTGGAAGTTCTCATCCTTCTTCCACTACTTGGTAAGTCACTGACCTGGAATAAGTATGTGCATATCGGGTGTCCTGACTCGATGAGTAGTGAGGCCAGTATAAGGATGACAGCTCCACAGTATACACCTTTATATTTCTCCTGGTCTAATTTTCATACTTGAACCTGAACAAAATCTGTACCCCATATCTTTAAATAATTCTGGCCAAGAAAATCAAGTACACTTGCATGCATTAATCCAGCCTTGCTGGAGGGCATCATATTTAAATTCATCTTGTGCCTCAACAAGAATATATATTGTGACAGAGATGGTCTGTTACAGACAGAGCCTGTTTTAACAGGGAAAGTATTCTGTCCCACCTATGCAGTATGTATTTGTAGCACCACCCCTGAAGGAGCTGCTGGATAGGATGGTTCCTCTGTTCTTTGCCTCATCCTTCTCAGGCACCTCAGCTCCTCCAGGTTGAGTGTACAAACATAGAAATATCACAGGAAATTACTGTAAGTAATACTTAGTACCCAATCGTAGTGCTATATAAAAGAAAACAGTCGCTAAACCAGATAGTAAAGGCAAGATTAATATATGGTTGGTAACTAGGCAAGCATAAAATAGATTAAGAATGGTAATAACACATACAGCGGTGCTCATAAGTTTACATACCCTGGCAGAATTTATGATTTCTTAGCTATTTTTCAGAGAATATGAATGATAACACCAAAAAAAAATTTTCACTCATGGTTAGTGTCTGGCTGAAGCCATTTATTATTTATTATATCAACTGTGTTTGCTCTTTTTAAATCATAATGATAACAGAAACTACCCAAATGACCCTGATTAAAAGTTTACATACCCTAATGATTTTGGCCCAATAACATGCACACAAGTTGACACAAAGGGGTTTGAATGACTATTAAAGGTAACCATCCTCACCTGTGATCTGTTTGCTTGTAATTAGTGTGTGTGTATAAAAGGTCAATGAGTTTCTGGACTCCTGACAGACCCTTGCATCTTTCATCCAGTGCTCCACTGACGTTTCTGGATTCTGAGTCATGGGGAACGTAAAAGAATTGTCAAAGGATGTGAGGTAAAAGGTACTTGAACTGTATAAAACAGGAAAGGGATATCCTGTATTTCACCTGCAGTTATTTGTGGGTTTCTCGTTGCATCCCAAACAATTTTCCTGGCAGTTGTGGCTGAAATTTTGAGTTGGTCTACCTGATCGTAGTTTGGTTTCAACAGAACCCCTCATTTTCCACTTCTTGATTAGAGTTTGAACACGGATCTGTTGACAATATATATCATTGACCTTTTATATACACACACTAATTACAAGAAAACAGATCACACTTGTGTGCATGTCATCAGGCCAAAATTAGCAGGGTAGAAAAACAGACCCTCTGGTGGGACTTTAAAGGGCATAGACTCCACAAAAACAAATGCAATAGGTATAAAATGTTTTAAGTTTATTACAAAATAGTAGTTAAAAAAGGGAAAAAGGGGGGAGAGACAGAGGATGAAGCAAGGGGTACATTCCCCAATCTACGGAACGTTATTAAAATGCAACAGTACATATAGCAGAACCACTTATTTAATGCACTACTGTGTAATTGAAACAGAGTGCCACCCAATGCATTTCAAGATCGTGCGTTGTTCCTCTTCATCAGGGGGAAGTGGTGATAGAGTAGGCAAATGCCTAGATACACATGCAGGATTTATGCAGATGCAGCTCACTCTTTCCCAGCGCCCTCATGCAGCAAACACGTCAAATGGTATTTTGTTTAACCTGTCGACTATACTTACAACACTGAGACCATACTTTTTGGAATCTGCTCTACTCCCATGCAGCCCTCTTACTGCCCATACAGTATCTATATATAATATATAGACGGCATGGGTTGACCCACACCACCGGGCAGCCCACCCTTCAGTGAGCCCTCCTCCCTGGAGTCCAGCCGTGGGGGTGGTTAATTCTGCTCCCTACCTCACCTTTCCCTCTACTACTTCACCTACCTCTCTTTCACAAGCGGTTATATTGGGATCAATCTTCGCTACCTACCCTCGTGGACAGTATGATACTTGCGGCAGCAGCATCCTTTACTCCTGTTTTTACCCAGCATTAGTTCTATACGAGAACCCACACTATGCGCTATATATATGTCTGAACGATATGAGCTATATCACCACTTTCCCCTGATGAAGAGGAATAAGGCATGATCTTGAAACGCGTTGGGTTGCACTCTGTTTCAATTACACAGTAGTGCATTAAATAAGTGGTTCTGCTTTATGTACTGTTGCATTTTAATAACGTTCCGTAGATTGGGGAATGTACCCCTTGCTTCATCCTCTGTCTCTCCCCCCTTTTTCCCTTTTTTAACTACTATTTTGTAATAAACTTAAAACTTTTTATACCTATTGCATTTGTTTTTGTGGAGTCTATGCCCTTTAAAGTCCCACCAGAGAGTCTGTTTTTCTAATTTGTATTTAGGGATGTGAGCATATTCTCCATGTATCCCAAGGAGTTAAAGCGTACCCATTGAATTAAATTACCAGGGTGTGTAAACTTTTGATCAGGGTCATTTGGGTAGTTTCTGTTGTCATTATGATTTAAAAAGAGTAAACACAGTTGATTGATAATAAATGGCTTCAGCCAAAAACTAAGCATGAGTGCAAGAAAGTTTTTTGTGTTATCATTCATATTCTCTGAAAAATGGCCAAGAAATCATAAATTCTGCCAAGTTATGTAAACGTATGAGCACAACTGTATATAGTATACACAATTTAGCATACAACATGGTTAACAGTAAGGATTAGGCATAAGATGATGACATTTGGAGTTTATATTAGCATAAACAGTAGCAGGGCCACCTCAAGTGCAGCAGTGAGCACTAGTGAAATTTAATCTACCAAATGCTGGAACTTTGCTGCCAGAGAGCATTTATGGTGGTGACGCTAGTCCTAGGCCAACTGGGTAAGCACTGTCCAAAAGAAAAGAAGGATGGAAGCTTGCAGAATAATTATTACTGGAGGGGCAGTCCTTTAAGATGTTCTTCTGCTGGCCATTGTTGGGGCCCTTTAAGAACATTGTTGCACTTAACGAAAGTGCTTCCCACTGGGTGTCCTCACTCTACCACGAATCTCCCTATTAGCGACAGCTTCAGATTATTCCATATTTCAGTCTTATCTCTAAAATGGACAATAGAGGGGCTATATTAATACAGCAAAAATCAGTAAGGTCTGAGTAATTTGTACACCAAGATATTTAAAGGATGAAGTGGTTGGTATTGGACAGGTTTGAGGCACTTGCTTATCCATTACAAAGACAGAGCTGTGCAGTTCCAGGTGGGAATGATTGCACCCCTCAAACTTGTGGTGCAAGTCCAGTCTGCAGCCTGGATAAGAGCCAATGGTTCAAGAAAGGATGACCACACTCCCAGGTATGAAGCAATGATTACTTTATTGAAGATAAAAATCCATCAAGATACATCATAAGACATCATGAGACCTCTATGCAGGCATGGCAATATTAACACGTTTCACGAATTAAGGTTCGCTTAATCATAATCTACTTAATTTGCTTATCCATAACCCCGAATTTTGCAATTTTAATGTTTCATTTTGAAGCATTTTGTAAATTTGCTGCTCCCCGCCAAACCAGAAATTTTTGTTTACTTTGGCACATATTAGCCTAAAAAATGACCATTACTGTTTTTCAACATTTGGCTGCAAGGTCGTTCGGAATTGGAACTGGAACTTTGGCCATGTTCTGCGAACCTGCCTTGAACCAAACCTAGGTACATTTGCCACATCCTATTAATAAGGAGCACTCAGCTGCAAATTATATTCCAAGTAACTACTGCTGTAGTCCACTCATACATATCTGTGCATATAAGTTCTTTTCTTTTACCAAAATTTTATTAAGATTTTTAAGAATCAAGAACAAGTCGTCATATGAGTACAAAACATAAATGTATATGTGGTTTAAACTACCCAGATAGCAAGTAATTGTGCTGCAAGTTTGAAAATGACTTTCTAAGCTATTTCTAGACTTGCCGGGCTTCACAAGTTTGTTGCACAATTGCAATTGGAGTCTGCATTGCATGACTCCGGATCAACTTTCTTTGCAAACATTCTGCAAGTCCGCTGCAAGTTCTGGTTCAGTTAGGTTGTGTAATAGTGATCCCACCACAGGGGTCACTATGGTTGAATTGCCATGCTGCAGACTTGCAGAGCTCATGCTGTATGCTTACCACTTTGCTCCTGTTAGAGACTTACCACGCAAATTTGCTACAAAATGAAAAAGTGTCAACCAGAAGTTGTGCTTCAAGTGCCAATGAAAATGTTCAGCAAGTTAAAAAGACTTTCAGTTCAAGTTATTCTTGCTGTCTGGGTGTACTGTATAATTGACAAAGAGGATACATATTTCTTGTTTATTGAACAAAACCAAGATCACGTATATTAAATAACTTTACTGACTAAGCTTTGCATTGAAATATCTGCATATAAGTTGAAACTGTATACTCTTATTTGTGATATTTTTCATACTTAAAGAGGAACTGCAGTCTGCTCACATAATTTGCAATAAAACATCTTTGCCATTCTGAAGCTTACCTCCAACCACTTTGCATATTATTTTATATATACTGTGATTCTGTACTTACCAAGTATGCTGCAGAAATCTCCCTCCACTAAGTCTGGCAGCATCCATTTTAACTGTGGGCAGCTAAAGCTGCTGCCTGTTCACTTCCTGGATTTACACAGACACACAGAGGCACACATCCAGCTCTGCAGCCCTGCAGCTCTCATTGGCCCTCTTATGGCTCATCCCCCCTCCCTTCCTGGCAAACTCTCACGAGAGTGAGAGGGAGAGCTGTGCATGATGTCATAATCCTAGGCTAATGACCAGACAAGAAACAGGAACTGAGCTGTATAAGGTATTCACTGTCTGAAAAAAAAAAACCTTTTGCTATCCAAAGTTAAAACAAGGGCAGAGGATTTAATAGATGGAAAGTTGAAAAAATGACTGAAGAGCCACTTTAATAACTTTATTTAGACTATTAAAAATTAAATGCCCTCCTGCCCTAAAGCTAAGTCCTCCCCTGATCGCCAAGTAATCAGTAATGAAACCTAAAAATTTAAAGAGCTGCATGCATGGCAAAATAACAGTACAAGGACCTACCCCCTCAGACTCCCCACCCCTACAGTCATCCAGTTTTCCCACATGCCCACAAGTACCAGGTATTGTACCTAGCTACAGAGAGGGAAGGAGCATCGGCAGAACACTGGTAATGTGAGTATACAGGGGTCAGGTTTGCGTTCTAGAGACACTGTTACTTTGCGTGCATGGACAAGTTTTTAAATAACTTGAAAAGAACTTCTGAAATTACATTAACATGTTAGTATATATGCAATTTTAGTGATTTCATTTGATTTTGGCTTTAACTGGTTACTCAACAGTATTACAGCATTAAACTATATGAGAAACTGCAGCCAACACATAGAAGTATTTGTTCTCTTTAAACTTGTTAGTCCTTGACTTGTTCATCCAGGGAAAGCAGATGAAAGTTCTCTCCTGTTATGGCTGTTATCTAATTTAATGGAAAATGGTGACAGATAAGCATCTGTTTCCTCTGATTGCAGCACTGTTTCCGTCCTATGCTGTCATTACACTATGGCTGACATCACAGGCTGTCAATCCATGCTCCCTATGTCTGAAATAAAATTACAATTACTGTCATTACCCCATCTCCCAAGGGCTTGGCGATCTGCAGCCTAATCACTCCCAACCACTTCCCAGTCTTCCAATCCTGGACACAAATTGTCTTTAGTTATATAACTGCAGCATTGTTACAGAATCTACTTTCAGACCACTTTACCCGTAAACTTCAACTTCAGACTTTTCTAGCCCATGTCTTTCATTCAAGATCAACAGTGGTCTAATTGTGAGTGCTCTCCATGGGGCAGACAGGATAGAGCTATATATAAGTCATGTGGTACCCAGCCCACTAAAATGCATGAGCTTTTTCAAACTTCAATTCATGTCTCAGTCAGTGGAAGATAGCCCCCAAAAGACTCAGACAAATATATTTCTAAAGATTTAAGACTCATTTTATAATTCCTGCTTGACTTTGCCTGCTCGACATGTTTGGTGTTGTTCTGTAACTGAACAAACTGCATGTAAAGAACAATTAACCAAAAGGCAGTTACCAATAATGGACAAAATGGAACGTCCATTTATCTGTTATTGGTAGCTGTCTTTGTGCTCATGGTTCTTTCCATGACAGTTTATTGCATGCAGTCCCCAAAGGGCCATTGTTGGAGAACAGTCTTACCCCCTCCCATTCTACTACTCAGACTTAGAATATACTACAATATGCAGTTGGGTCAGACAACGAACACGCTCTTCACCTCCTGACCAAATCATGCCAAGTGTAAATGGAACAACCACTCTGTAAGTCTCACTGTTGGTCAGAAAGGGTCAGAGAGGGAGTGCTTGCTTCCTAACAGATTTAACATGTTATAAATCTGGAACCTGGCTGGAGCACCTTGAAGAATGCCTTCCACTTTTCTCCCACCCTTGAATTAAGCATTGTGCAAGCCTAGGTGACAGTGTGGGGTTGGGGGTGGGAGGCCAAGCACTTTTCCACCCATATATACTATTAATGAGCTCCTGTGCACCTGTACAGTCCACACAAATGTTATGTACACCCATTTTTCCAAAGCCAACTGCAGGCTTTTGGAATGATCCACATCATGGCCAAATGTGGACTGCAGTGACATCTCTAGGGTTGGTGTCAACTGGTGCAGTAAAACAGGGTGTCACCCCCCCCCCCCGCCTTAGTACAGACTTAATTCCCTTCCAGCCCTCCTTCTCCAGCATAGAACTATACAGATCTCTAGAATGAAGCAGCCAGAAACGGTGCTGCAGTGCACATGCAAAAGGAACTTGCAGCACCATGCAACATACAAAAAAAACCATTGTTGGCCAAATTCCAAATAATCACCATGTATTTCCTCTGCAGTCTTCACACAGCTCATCTTATGCAAACTCTCAGCTCCAATGAATGCTGTAGAAGTCTCCCTCTCTGCTGTACACACCTCTACCTACTTCCTAAACTCCAGATGTTGCTCTCCACTCAAACTGCCCTGTCACTTTGTGTCACTGGTAAAAAGTAAACTCAGAGGCCCCAGGCCGGGAGCCCTGCACTGCATCCCATGACTGTACACTGATACAAAGCATCATGGGAATTGTAGTCCATCCCTTGTCGCAACGCCCCGTCTTGTCTGCAATAAAGACTACAACTCCTGACTAGCCCGGGCCCTCTGAGTTTACTTTTCTCCAGTAACACAGTGTGACAGGATATAATGTGACAGGGGCCCCTGGAGCAGGGGCGAGGTCGCAATTGCGACCCCTGCAATCCCTGTAGCTACGCCAGTGGGTGGCACCCACCTGGCGGGTGTCACCCGGGTGTGGTCCTTACCCCTGATAGCAATGCCACTTTTGGACTGTATCTCTGAGCTGTCTCTTACACAAACCATGTGAAAAAAACCTAAAATGGTGGCTGAAGTAAGGCCCCATAAATGGTATGGTGCTAAGTAATGCTGCTTTCCTATACTTATCTGCACCTTTGGCACCCAAAGCATGACCCCTGTCCTAAGATATTTTCTGTACAATAACATTTCTTTGCATTACTGGTTCTATCCTGCCTTAGACTATTTTTTTTTTAATCAGATTTTATTTTTACATTTTTTAAACCCCAACAACATATACACCAAAACATTAAATTCAAAACACACATATTGATATCATCTCGGAAACATACACAGAGCCCAAAAAAACATAACAAAAAAACCCACACCACACCACCCCTTTCCCCATTCCTTCTACTGTCTTATTGATCCACAGTCCTTTTATCCCATACTTAAATAAATATTTTTCACATAAATCTATATTCCAGCAAACATAACTCCTAGCATAGTCCCATATCCATATGGTCAAGCCACAGCTTCCAGATATCATCGAACCTCTTAGATGAATTTCTCATAAAGAAAATATGTCTCTCATAAGAGTTGCATCTATTCAGATCGAATATCCAATCAGACATAGTCGGAGGGTAAGGGGAAGTCCACTGAACAGCAATTTGTCTCCGGGCCACAAAGAGCGCTCGTGCAACAGTAAACCACCTTGGAGGTTTAAGCACTGAGCTATCAAGATAGCCCAGTAGGCATGTTAAGGGATCCATTGAGAGATTGAGATCTAAAATCCCATTAAGTGTACCCACAACCTCCGCCCAATACCTCTGGAGTTTCGGGTAGCGCTATAATAAATGCATCAGTGACCCCTTATTGCCACATCTAGAGCAAGCTGAATCAGTTGTTAAGCCAATATTGAACAAAAATTCTGGGGTCCTATACGCCCTATGCAATATATAAAATTGTGTTAATCTAAATGAGGGTGAAAGAGATACAAGGCGAAGAGCCCAAAGAATCTTGTCCCAGACATGGTCAGAGATAGGGCCGATATCACGCTCCCACTTCTCTCTAGATGGACAATAAAACTTATTAAAACTACATTCTTTTTTTTTCTGCGCACCGGTCCTGGAGGTACTGCAATACCAGGTCGATGCGTGGAGTGGACAGAGCAAGTTCTTCTTCCATCTCCCTGTTCTAAAAATCCATTTAATATATGGTCCCCAGATAGGGTACGTATCAGATATTAAACTGATAAGAACAGATACTACACTTGATCTTAGCCAAAAGGCAGAGAAGCGATTAAAATGACATTCTAATAAAGATTTATACGTAGCCGAGATTAGGCCCTTAGTAGCGGTTGCCTAAACCACTCTTTCCAAGACTGGGACTGGGGGAAACAACACAGAAGAGGAAGAAAATCTTGCATATAAGGCATGACGCATAAAGCCCCCTAGGATTCAAAGAAAATTAATCTTACCAACTGATCAAAAGGAGAGAGGCTAGAAATCCCTGTTCTTTCCCATTGCTGAAAGCCCTGGAGGTTCAGTGTCTCAGGTAGCCTTTCATTACCCCAAATAGGCTTATATTTAGCTAGGAAGGAAACCCCCATTACTCTCTTAATCGAGTCCCACACCTTATATATAAGTACCAGGGTGGGTATATTAGTGAAGACAAAACACCCGAATGCCCCCTCCAGGGCTGGCAACAACTGGCGTCTCTGAAACCCAAAGGAGACTAAGTGAAATGACGGAGAAGCTAAGGTTTCTGATTCCCACTGTACCAAATGCAGCAATTGGGCAGCAAGAAAATAAGTTCTTGGGTTTGGAAGCGCTAACCCCCCAGCCTCCTTTGGATATTGTAGGAGATCTAATTAGATTTTTTGGGGAATTATGTAAAAAAATATAAAAGTTGCAGCATCCAAACCATCTTGATTAGATTTATGTGGCCCATTACTGAGAGGGGAAGTTTACACCAAACCCTACTCTGAATTTGAAATCTTGTCAGTAATGGGACAACATTGTCCACTATATATGACAGAGGGGATGCTGTCATAATAATTCCAAGATATTTAAAAGAGGAAACAATAACAAGTTGTGGCCATGGTAAATCCTTCGGGAGTGGATCTAGTGGCAGTAGCACAGATTTCCCCCAGTTAATAGCAAGCCCTGAGAATTTGCAAACTCATCTATATAGTTCATAACTGCTGGTACAGAGGTCCAAAGATTAGATAAAAATAACATAACATCATCAGCATATAATACCGCCTTTTCTTCCATATTTCCTCTTACCAGTCCCGTTACATCTGAAGCCGCCCGAAGAAGGGATGCCAATGGTTCAATAGCAATGGCAAAGAGGAAGGGTGACAGAGGATAAAGAGGAGAGGTGACAGAGGAGACTATTTAAATTATATGTAAATAAGCTTACATGACCAAGGATGATTATACAAACAAAGGTTGCCTTTTACCTTCCTATTGTCACACTAGTTGCTTCACCCAATAGTATATCAAATCCTCTTCATTTGATGTTCCGTCCAGCTATCCTGCTGAAAGACACACTGGATTTCATGTAAAATTGTATTTTTTCCAGAAACCAAAATAAAAAATAATCTCCAGGATTATTCTTCTCCTACATATATTGCAAGGATTTTATTAAACTTTTTTCACAGATCCCTAAAGTGATATTAAACTCAGAAGCAAACATTTATTCTATTGCAGCTTACCAATTCTTAGATGTGAGGGCTGCTTTCGTTTTTTAGGATGTAACAGTTAGAGCATTGAGACAGACCCTTTAACACTGACAAGGGTGCTTACAATGATCAGTTTTTATTTATTTATGTAAACTCTTTATTCCAAAAGGAAAAAAACAGTTTGCTGTAACTGCTTGTAAAGTATTAGCTGGAGTTTGGCTTTCTTTTTGTTAGTGTATCTAAATGTGACACTTCTCCCCCCCCCCCCCCCGGCTGACAATGCTGCTGCCCAAAGGTGCCCCTGTGCTCCTTCATCCAGAGTGGAAGCACTCTAATACAAGAGGTGTGTTACTGGCTAGATCATCAGGTGAAAACAGAGGGGAAAAGCCTAAAAAAGAAAACGAATGCAGCCACCACCACCACACGGATTGGAAAGCTGCAATATATTACAATTTTGGTTTAATGCCGCTTTAATGAATTCTTTATATATTAAAATTGATTGTATGCAGAGTATAAGGATAGGGTGTCAGGACCTGAATGTGAACCCAGGACCTCATCTAGTGTCTGGTGGTAACTCTTCTTGCTGAGCCACCAGAGATACTGGACAGCTTAGTGTCCCATCTCTTAAAGTGCAAGTAAACCCGATTCATGAAATTTGAGCTGGGCACATTGATCTGCAGTGTTTTATTATCTCTCTCCAAAGCAGTAAGTCTGTCTCTTATTCAGTTCCTCTGTTATCAGCCTGACAAGTTCACTGTCACATATGATAAAAGAAGCCAGAGTTTGGTGTTGGGGAGGGAGCTATGAATAGATTAGCAGTGCCCTGAACTAAACAAAGAATAGAGCTGAGAGTATCTACCTATGAAGAGAGTGGGTGTGTGCCTTTCCTCAACTGTCTTGGCTGTACGTCCAGGCTTCATGCAATGCTAATCAGGAAGAGAAAAAACCCTAACATGAACAGCACTTTCTAAACGATATATAAAGCTGAAGACAGAAGATATACGTGTAAAATTTATATAGGGAGATTTGTTTCATCTCTGTGTATCATCTGAGGCTGGTCACTTCACTAGGTATATGTGAGGGTTTACATCCACTTTAAGATAGCCTGGCCTTGTGTCTTGTCTGTCTTGAACCTTGAACTCTTCTCATGAACTACCTATTAAAGGCATGCCTTTGCACTTCCTGTTTGCCAGACTATTGTGCTCACTCCAGCCAATATCTCGCTTTTGTCTCTCCTGCTGCTGTCTAGATCTCTGCTACCGGCTTCGGCTAGTTTACTGACTGCGCTTCTGCTTGTGCCCTACCTGCTGTATCTGCTACTGGACCCCGGCTTGTCACCACTTGGTGGGGCAATCCTGAGGACTAACACTCAGCAAAACTAAGCAGACTTAGAGGAGAGCAAAGATCAATGCGCTGTCAGATGACCTCTGCTGAAGTGGCCTAGAGGATGGATGCTTAAAGAGAAGTTTGAGTTTTTTTTTTCAAAATCATACTTACTTAGGTGGATGCAGCATTTGTCTGATGCTGTATCTTTCCCCCGCCAGCTCTAGGACTGAGAACTGAGCGATCAAAGACCCCTGGTCACTCAGTTCTCAAAGCTCCATGAGCAGAGAGCTGGTGGCTATTAGTCACCGGCTCTCTGCTCCCCCCCCCCATGGTCACTGAAGCGCTGGGCTGTGGCGGGGGTGCGAGCTGCTGGCTCAGGCTCTCAGCGACTTGGTGAGAGGCTGAGCCAGGTGCCAGTCCTGGATTGTGGGTGGATCCAAACTTTATTGTCGTAACCTTGCCCCAGCCTGGACTGGCTCTGCGACATCAGCCACAGGAGTGCAAAACAAACTGCACTCCTGTGATTCACAGGAGAAGTACAGCCA
>BLSH010419824.1:525554-560522 GCA_018402905.1 Glandirana rugosa
CCTCTTTACGATCGTGTCCGAAGGTTATAGGCATCAAAGTCCACGACGTGTAGAGTATAGAAGTGTCGTATACAAAAAAAATACCAAAAATACCAGTCATTTTTGGTTATGGCCCACTCGACGAGGAAGGTCCTCCGTGGCGGTAAGGAGGTTTCGGCTGAACTACCGGTCGTTAAGGGATAGTGGCTGTAGTATCAAGGTCGTCCATCAAGTCGGCTTTGGAGGAATGGCGGTGCCTCCTGGAAGGAGCAGCTCACCCGGTATTGGTTTTTACTGACCATAAAAACCATAAAAAAAACATATGCTGTGAAGATATGAGATGTGCAGCACCTGAAACTACGGATATTGGAAGCCTGTGCTAGCATTTCTCCTGCGGTGTTGCTATCAGTGTGTGAAGAGTGGGAGAAGAGGGTTGCATTGACAATCCAACACAATGGGCAGCACATTGAACACATTTTATAAGTGGTCAGAAACTTGTAAATAACTCATGAAAGAATAAAGTTACGTTAAAACCAAGCACACCATTGTTTTTCTTGTGAAATTCCCAATAAATTTGATGAATTTTGATGACATGACCCTCTTCCTATGGAAAAAACAAAAGTTGGATTCAAAATGGCCGACTTCAAAATGGCCGCCATGGTTACCACCCATCTTGAAAAGTTTGCCCCCTCACATATACCAATGTGCCACAAACAGGAAGTTAATATCACCAACCATTCCCATTTTATTAAGGTGTATCCATATAAATGGCCCACCCTGTATATCAGCCAAAACTGATGAATAATTTTTTTTCATCTTTTTTTTTTTGGGATATTTATTATAGCAAAAAGTAAAAAAAAAATGTTATTTTTTTCAACATTGTCGCTCTTTTTAAGTTTATAGTGCAAAAAATAAAAAATGCAGAGGTGATCAAATGCCACCAAAAGAAAGCTCTATTTGTGGGGAAAAAAGGACGTAAATTTTGTTTGGGTACAATGTCGCATGACAGCGCAATTGTCAGTTAAAACGACACAGTTTGCCGAATCGCAAAAAGTGCTCTGGTCAGGAAGGAGGTAAATCCTCCCAGGGCTAAAGTGGTTAATACAGAGTTGCCGGCTAAAAGGTGAAATCAAGTTTGCAACAGGATGTCTACTCTGGTGTGATGGATGAGAGGTACTCAACACAGAACTAAACTTTCTCAATCAACATAAACTATTTCGAATTCTTATGCGGTTAGCCTTAGTAAATATGTAGGTGGGGTGCAGTGTGGTGCGGCAGCAATAATTCACACAGGTGCAATAAAAAAATAGTATTGAAGTAATGCAGCAACAGTTCACAATAAACCCGGTGGAAAGACTGCCCAGCCGGGTGCACTCACGGTTTTCAGCAACATGAACAGAGCAAGTTTCAGCTGGATTGACGGCATCTGTAGAGAGGGGCAGAATGCAGACTGCCCATCTCATGCCCAATCGGGAAGGTGTCCAGAAGAGCAGTGACCCTACGATTTCCCTCCTCGTCAGGAACCTTTCCCTGCCGCTAGAACTGTCTCTAACAGACTGGGTACCTGTCCCTACTTGGCCAGCTTGCAAAATGTGTGCCAAACCTGGGAGCCAGAACCTTAAATAGGCTCTGCCTAACCCAGATGGCTGCTCGAGCATGACAGCATCCAATAGTGACAGCATCCAATAGGATAGCTTCCCCAGTGACCCAAGAAACCATAGAGGAACCCTGTTCCTGCTGACTTCCTCTCCAACTGCAGTGCCTGTGCACAAGAGCGCATTGGAGAAGATAGACTGCACCTGCCCACAAATAGATAGAAAGATATATTATATTTACTTGTTTTCAACTTTTTTTTTTTACATTTCTTCAGTTGTGTCCTGGTTTCTGGCCTAGGCCAAAATGATGTCATACTGTGCATCCCAGAACTCTTCATGGGCATTTTTTGTCTCTAATCTGAAGGAGAGGAGGAGGGGTTTTCTCAGCTAATCACAAGCTCCTGCCTGCATGCCTGAGTTAAGCACAGATGGATTTCAGGGAGTAAATGTTACATGAATCATTTGCCCTTCCTCAAGATGGTCAGAGCTAGAAATGCTAGGGGTGATTTTTAAAGTGATTTCTCAACAAAATAAAGCATGAAAACATTGATGGATGGGTCAGTTTGCTCTGAATGTTAAAAACGAAGTAAACACTGTTTACTTTACTGTTTGTAGGCTTATGGTGGGGAGGCGGACTTGGGATGGGCATCATGCTGGCACTGACCATTAGCAATACAATAAGCCGGCAGAAAGCAGGGGAGTGCAATGGAGTCTACAGAGATTATGAGCCCTCTTATACCATGCACCCATATAACATAACAGTGGTAGGTGGATCACAATCTCTTCTCTCTGTGTACTCCTCACTGTCCTGACAAAGATGCTTAGCTGCCACCAATTCTTTCTGCTCCAGGCTCAATGACACACTTTCTGGTCAGCTCGATACTAGGGCTAGGGGCGTTCCTTGTGCAGGCTATGGTTGATGATTGGTAAGGTGCAGCGGAGAAACTGTCAGAGGAACTTCATGGCACAGTGCCCTTTGGGTAAGGAGGAAGCAGGAGGGAGGGAAGATGAAGAAAAACAGGACAAATGGAGACAATACAGGATGGAGCTTGTAAGTGGGGTACAGCATGGTGCGGCGGCAAATAATTCAGTCAGGTGCAATATAAAACTTGTATTAACATAATGCAGCAACAGTTCACAACAAACTCAGTGGGACAGCTACCCAGCCAGGCACACAGTTCCAATATCGCGAAGAAGTAGGATTAAGCTGAACTGAGAGCATCTGTTGAGAGGGCCTGGCCGTCTCATGCCTAATCAGTAAAGGAAGGTATCCAGACAGATGCGACCCTACGCTAGTACTGTCCCTCACAGATAGGGTACCTTTCCCTACTCTACCCACTGTCAAACCCAGACGCCAGGGTCTTAAATAAACTCTGCCACAACTAAGATGGCCGCTAGAGTCACATGAAAGGCCAGCATCCAATCGGATCACTGCTCCAGTGACTAAGAAAACCATAGGGGAACCCTGCTCTCCATGACTTTCTCTCGTTCTGCAGTGCCGCTACAGTTGAGTGCCACTAGCAGAGTAGACAGAAGACTGCACCTGCCTACAAGCTTTTTAACTAGTGTAGCGCCCCCATAGAATAGGTGTGTTTTTCTAGCAGGGTTTGCTAGGTAAGGTGAAATTTAGTCAGGTCTGAGTGTAAAAGCAGGCCTGAATGTTTTGATCTGGGCTGGGAGGAGGGGCTCAGGGAGGGTTGAGTGGACTTGACAGATGAGATCATCAGAACCTCCCACTTCTTTCTAGAAACCTAGGGAAGGTTTCTAATCAGAGAGCTGGGGGATAGGTGGAGCCATCTGGAGTATTATGGAGAGCCCTGACCAATTCCCAAGCAGGATTGGCAGGGGGCAAGCCTCCTTAAATACTCTGAGTCAGCCCAATCTGGAAGGAGAAGTGTCGGGTGGAAGTCTGGAGATATAGCAGAGGTGCTGTGTAGGCCTCTACCCGGGAGGTCGCCCCAGTCTGGGGAGGGTGCAGCCAGGAAGATGGTGATTCCTGGAGCCGCACAGGGAAAAGGAGAATAGCAGAGGTGCTACACAGTGAAAGACTTTAAAGTGATCCACCGGTTTGGTGAGTGACAACCCCAGGGAACTGCAAGAGAAAGTGCTGGAGCAGGCTGGGAGAGGAACAGTGGACAGTCTGTGGGAGCCTTGGGAGTCAGTTCAGGGAAAGGAGAGTCACTGAGGAAAAGCAGGTTGTTGGGACCTGGAAGAGAGATGGGCTGGGAGTTGTAGTCCATCAAAAGCCCGGCTAGCACTCAAGTACCTTTGCTACACATTTAGGGGCCCGTGATCCCTGGCCTGTAACAGGTGTTCTGGAGGTCCTGCTGAGAGTAGGCCTCACCATGTGCTAGCCGCGGTGAAGAGAAAGGAACAGAGGAGTTTGATACATTTCCTTTCAGGCTGGAAACTAAGTGCAGTGCTGGAGAGAAGTAATGGAGTGAAGATTTATCAAGTGCAGTGCTGGAGAGAAGTAATGGAGTGAAGATTTACTAAGTTCAGTGCTGGAGAGAGAACTGTAGGAGAAACGGTCAGCAAGTTGAGTGCTGGAGAGTTGTGAGGAGTAACAGTCTGCAGAGGGATAGTCTGCAGGGAAGTGCTCATATACAGGAGTGTATATGGACTTCATGTAATATAATTCTTTGGGCATCCCACAGTCATCCCTTATCCCCATCCAACTTATTTCCCCTAAATAAAACAACAAAAACAAGAATGTGTGATGTGTGAAATATGGTGTGATTGAGGACAGCTATAAGGCGAACCACTACTACCTGCCACTCTCAAAGGAGCACATGGCTACATTTGATATCCAGAGAGATTCCGTATAATACAGGACATGATGCAGTTTACTCTTAGGCTCCATTCACACCATGCAGGTGTGAATCACACATGCATTTACACTCATTGTGTGTAGGACAACCCATTCATTTCAATAGACTCACAAAAGAAGTTCCTGACTCTTTTGCAAAACTCTGCTGCATCGAAAAGCATGGTAAACAAAAAGTGTAAAGGTGATGGCGCTATATACTCTTATGCAGTATGTCATGTTAAATAGAAAATTGTAAAATGTGGGAAAAATGTGTAAAAATCAATCAATACTCCATGGCCACAGTCCCAACACCATTATGAATTATAACAAATGCTTCAGATGCGATATATCTTCAGCAAGAGCGCTTCACCACCAGTGCTAAAATGGTGGATGGCCACTCACCAGAAGTGTTTGACCACTTTTTAGGGTAGGTCAAAAAGCGCATGTGTATATACACCACATGGGTCCTGGGCTCAAGTTTCTCCGCTGGCCCTGTTCTCCAATAGGGCTAAGGATACGAGGGACAAACTCCACCAGAAACACAAGAAGGAACTTATGGGGGTTGATTTACTAAAGCTTGAAAGTGCAAAATTTGGTGCAGCTCAAGACAGAAACCAATCAGCTTCAAGGTTTTATTGTCAAAGCTTGATTAAACAAGCTGAGTTTAGAAACTGATTGGCTAGCATGCACCGCTGCACCGGTTTTTGCACTCTCCAGCTTTAGTAAATCAAATCCTATAGTGTAGTAATAAAAGCCTTAAAGGTATTATACAAAAGTATCCATTCACACATGATTGTGCCATGCCCGGTACTGAGGTGTCTATAGCGTGGGTGGACGTATGTACTGCGATGTTGCCGGGGTGCGCACCACACCTTGTTGTGGCTCGGGTGTTCGGATCAGTGTCACATATGGGACCTGGATGTAGCAGATTCCTGCTTCGACATGTGTTTGGCCATTTTAGCGTCTTCAGGAAGTGACGACACATCACATCCAGTTTACATTTATAGTTTTGCCAGGAATGTTATTGGCTAGATTCCAACAAAATGGAGAAGGGGAGACAACTACAGGAAATCTTCCTCCTTCCCATGTATACGTCCATCCACCCTATATACATCCCATTAATAAACACAATTTTATTAAAACATTTTTTTTTGTTTAATTAATTACCCACATCCCATGCGCATGGTGCTGCAGCAATATGCAATTTGGCGCATGTTAGCAAATGTTTGGCTGTGTCGTTAAGAATTCATGGCATCGCCACATGTCAGCTAAAGGCCATTGCATTTCTGTGCGTGTTGGGAAAGGGTGAGATTATGTGCATGCTTCCAACACACATAAATGCAGGAGCCTGTGCATTGCACCCACATTCCAGTCATTGTTGTTGCAATGCTTTGCAGACTCCAAAGCAAAATAAATAAATGCATATTGTTTTCGTTTTACTTCATGGTTTCATTTGTTAATTTGAAGAAGTGAAATACAGACATCTCATCCTACAAAAACTAATTTCACAGAGGTGGCAAACTAATTTCAGGGAGGTGACGCTTCACGCCGGAAGTGACCCCCCCCAGCACTGACCCCTTCCCCAATTAAATGCAGCCTTACCAGTGCCAATTAAATGCAGCCAGTGCCAATGAAATGCAGCCTGATAAATGCCAATGAAATGCTGCTATACCAGTGCCAATGAAGTGCAGCCTTACCAGTGCCAATTAAATGCAGCCTTACCTGTGTCCATGAAGTGCAGCCTAACCAGAGCCCATGAAGTACAGCCTTACCTGTGCCCATGAAGTGCAGCCTAACTAGTGCCCATGAAGTACAGCCTAACCAGTGCTCATAAAGTGCACCCTTACCAGTGCCAATTAAATGCAGCCTTTCCTGTGTCCATGAAGTGCAGTCTTACTAGTGTCCATAAAATGCAGCCTTACCAGTGCCCATGAAGTGAAGCCTTGCCAGTGCTCATGAAATGCAGCCTTACCAGTGCCCATGAAGTGCAGCCTTACCAGTGCCCAAGAAGTGCAGCCTTACCTGTGCCCATGAAGTACAGCATGATCACAGAGCTCTGTCATGGATTTGAATATCCCCGCGGCAACTGTAACAAAGTCCTGCCTCCTATGATACACACCACACTGATTCAATGTATCATTGGATCAGTGTTCCGTCTATCTAGGAGGCTGGACTTTGTAACAGTCCTCCACCTCACACAGACGGGGGACGTCATCACATCCACCTGTCACTCAGCCACAGACAGAGTAGCTCGAGCAGCACACGTGGCCATAATCCATTGGGCCGCTAGGGCTGCTCTGTTTTCTGTCTGTGGCTGAGTGACAGGCCCAGCCAGGAGCTCGCCCAACGCTCGCGGGTGTTCGTGAGCCCGCCGCCAAGTCTCACGGAAAACTTGAGATGTCTGGAAATATTCTATTAAAACATCTGCAAAAAAACTGTGGGGGGAGGGGGGGGGGGTCTGCAAACAGGTGGGGATCGCTAGAGATGGGGGAGCTGAGCCTGGAGTTGGGCTTTGGTGCAAAATTGTTTTTGTAAGGCCTCATTCACATGGGCGTACTACAGCCTATAGTCATGCGAGGTCCCTGTTTACCCGCATGGGGATACACAGGTGTGCCATGCATCCCCGTGTAGGCATTCGCATTCATGTCAAATGGGATGCAGTGGCTGCATGGACACAGCCTCTACTCCCTTGACATTCATGTGGATGCAGGGGCTCGGCCCTGAATGCAGACAATGGCGTTTGGCATTGGCATGAACAGGACTGCCTGCACAGATGGGGGAAAATGGACCCATGTCATCTCTGTGGGCAGCCGGATGCAAATGGATGGCCATTCGACCAATATCTGTCCGTATCCTGTCAGGTGTGTAAGAGCGGATCTAGATATTTTAGCTGACAAACCTAAATCGACTTGGGTGTAAACAGAGGCACAGCCACCTACATCCAGCCACCCATAGTGATGACACTGCACTCCATTTTTGATTCGTCTAATCACAGGTTAAAAACAGACTGATGGAACACCTGTGTGAAAGGGACCTAAAGGTTTGTGCCAAATAATTATATTCCACATTCCAAACGAATTCCAAACATAAGAACTATGTGCGTTTCTTTCCTAAAAACACATAAAGCGCCTTTACTGTCACATCATTGTGACTATACCCTTCTAATTACAATAAACACTTACTGGCATGGTGTGTTAATCGTTGAATGCATTCCAGAGCAATAGTTGTGTCATTCACCCATTTTCCAGGATATTGAGTTACACCCTAATATTCCACAATTACCTCTGAGAAAGTGAGCTTTGCTATCTACAATTATATTCTTAATCTAAAGGATAAACATTTTGTTTCATTAAAACGATCCTCGAGGGAAAAATTAGTATTGTCCATATTTGTTCTGTTAATGCTTGGAATAGTTAGGCAGCTGAAACTAGCATTTAGGGAGCCTCTGTTCTCAGACCATTTAAATAAAAATCTTCCCATAACTTTATATGTGCATTGTGTATTTTATGCGTTATTCACCTGTAAAAGCCTCTGTAGCACTACCTCTGAAGGGGTCGCTGGTAATAGCTGGTTCTTCCCTAATGGTACAAAGGCTGCCAACCACCATGAGCACCAGTCCATGCACTCTGATTCCAATAACTCAGTCTAGGGGATGCGTTTTTAGCATTTTTTTTTGCTTGAAGATCTTTATAAGTTAGGGCATGGGATACTTCAAAATACTGCACAGTAAACTTTTCTCTATGCTCACATTATTGGATTCAGCTGAAGACAGGAGAATGCTCAGTACTCTGAGACCCTATGAGAGCTGTCTTAGTCCAAGCTACTGCTGGCACTTATATCCAAAAAGCACACCAGAAATCAACTCTGGGTCATTACTCAGTGCCCAGGTCAAGTGCATGCCTTCCAGCTTCCTCCAGACATGGTCTGGTGGGGGAGACAATCCTTTTCCAGATAAATATTCAGGCTGGTCTTTTGAATCTCCCTCCTATGTTCTGGAAGCTTCTGGCAGAAGCAGGGGGAAGCAATCAAATTCCCAGCCTGTAAAACCCTGAACAGACCAGAGCAAACAATCACTGTTTCTTTGACTACAGAAGGAGCTAAAAACTAAATTTGCCTAGTATCCTACACTAGGAGGGTGCTACATCCGCCCCCACCTAAAAGTAGGCTCTATCCCAATGGGCCAAGTAACACGACAAATATGCTCATGTCCCAAAGAGCGAAGTATCCCATGATAAATGAAGGATGGATAGAGGGAAGAGTAGCAGTGTAATAACAAATATGTGGCATTCCACTGATGAGTGGCCTCTTGGTTGCAGACATCCTGGATAGAGGGAAGAGTAAACAGTGTAATAAAAAAGATGTGACATTCTACTGGTGAGAGCCCTCTTGGCTGAATACATCCTTATTGTCTGTTCTGTTGGACAGTGTTCCCCTTTTTGGGTTTATAAATGTATTTGAGCATTCCGACTTAAGACATTGGGCCCCAATGGGGCGCATCCCAACCTTTGTTATCTCTTAACTGGCTAGTAGAGTAGGGAGGGGCTGTGCCCTAAAATTAGGTCCCTCTGGGTAAATTCCCTTTCAGTGTGAGAGACGCTGATTTACCCAGAGACATTGATAAGGGACCTTTTAGGTGTCCTCACTTATTGATACTTTGCTATTTTGCCTGACAGTGGTATAAAGAAGTGTTTCTCAACTGGGATACCCTGAGCATGGGACCTACTTTGCCCTTGATCATGGTGTCCATGGAGTTGCCATGGTGTGGGTGGGCCAGTCAGCAGCACTATAAAATTCAATGACCCTCTGGGACGCAAAGAAGCATAATTCATTGTTATGATGTTGGGGGCTGGTCTGTCCTCACCATAGCAACACATAATGCTTATCTAGGGAATGTGGCATGCAGGGCTGCCCCCAACATTCAGGAGAGGACAGAAATCTGCCACCTTCAGACCTGCTCCACCTCCTGCCTTGCTGCTGTAAAAAGGTGGGGCTTTGATGTGAAGAGAGGACTGTGTAATTTGGGGGACTGTATGATTAGGGGGCCTGTGTAAGTGGGGGGTCTGTGATGGGGGATTCTATGGTAAAGAGGAAACTCTGATGTGATGGATATATTCTGATTTGATGTGGGCTCTCATGTATAAGGAGGACTCTGATGTGAATGGGAGTACTTTGATGTAAAAAGGACTCTGATGTCATGGGGGACCCCTGATATGAAGTGGGATTGTGAAGTGAAGTTATTTCAAGGCGGTTGTGTGCATCCTACCAGGCTCAGGTTTCTCTTGATAAGTAACTTTTAAGATTTTTCGATTTTAGACTGGGGTGTCTCGTGGTTTTACATATATTTAAAGGGTGTTGTGACTGATAAAAGGTTGAGAAAGACAGGTATAGAGTGTTACTATTTTCATCTGTTAAGCTTATTACAGCATTTCCTTATCACATTTCACCGTGTGCGATTGCATTCTCAGAAATTGTGCCTGTACTAGTATTATTTCCACAGTAACTGTTTGCCTTGCCCTTCCATATTGTTGCATTACTTAACCCTTTGATCTACCACTGTGAAGGGCCTTTGGCCTTATTAAATTGGTTCTAAAATCTAAAGCCTTATTATTTTGTCTATTTTTTTTTGTAAAAAACCTTCTTTGCCAGAGGACCCCCAGCCCCCCCTTATACTTACCTGAGCCCATTCTCGATCCAGCACTGTGCATGAGATCAGCACCTCTCTGCTCTCTCCCTTGTCACTGGGCAGATTGATAGCAGTGGGAGCCATTGGCCAAGCCACACTGTGTGTATCAATAGACGCAGACAGGGCAGCTCAGGAACGAACCCACATGAGTGCCTCCATAATAAGCGGCTTTCTATGGGTGCACTCGCTGAAGAGGAGGAGTCAGGAGCACAGGCAGGGGACACCAGAAGAGGAGCACCGGTGTTGCTCTGTGCAAAACTAGTGCACAGAGCAGGTAAGTATGACATGTTTATTATTTTAATTAAAAAAAGCTTAAGCTTTACAATCACTATAATGTTTGCCAGCCTACACAAGGTGTGTCGGTGAGTTGTGGGCAGGTCATTGGTGTGAAGGACGGAAGAACCTGATTTTCAGTGGCTCCTTCAAGGGTGAGCATTATACTTATGAGCTCTTTTATGCTTTTTATAATCATTTTTAATAAATAGCCTTTATTACACTATCTAACCTTGATATGTAAGGAGTGCTGAAGAGTGTGCAGGAGTAAAAGGTTCACATAGGGCTGTGAAATGGGGGATTACCACAAGATTCCCAAAAGAGTGAAAAGCTCATTCTGGATAGAGATGAGCTTGGGTTTGGTCTGACCCAAGTTTATTCCAAACCCAGAAGTTAGCTATCATTGCTGGGCCAATGATGCAGCTGCATGTATACAAAGGGACAAGGATGCTTGAGACTAGACATGTGCAATTTATTTTGTTCCGAATTAGTTTTTCAACGAAATTCGACAAATTCAAATTTGAAAATCCGAAAATTCTAAAATCCAAAAATAAGAACGAAAATCCGAAAGTTCAAACGAACCACAATCCAAAAATAATTACGAAAATTCTAAAACCCGAAAATCCAACATAATAACTAACTAACTAATAATAACTATTACTAACTAGTAAATAATAGGTATTGGAATTTTCTTTGAAAGGAAATTCCAATACCTACCGTATATACTCGGGTATAAGCTGAGTTTTTCAGCACATTTTTTGTGCTGAAAAAGACCCCCCTCAGCTTATACTCGAGTCAGTGTCTGTGGGTGATCAGTAGTTTCACATTAAACAGAGCCGTGCTGCTTCTAAGAGCCGTTCTGTGCTTTGTAAGTGTGATTAAACACATTGGAATGTAGAGCATGCTGAGAGAGGTGTCAGATTTTCAGCTTGATGTCGGGAGGTGGGTGGGACAAGCTGATGTTAGCTGTTCAGTCCCGCCCACCTCCAGATCTCAGTGAAGAGATCAGGAGGTGGTCTCTCAGCATTCTCTACATTCCAATGTGATTAGTCACAGTTACAAGCACAGAACGGCTCTTAGAAGCAGCACAGCTCTGTTTAATGTGAAACTACCTTACTCATCCCTTATGTGTTCTGGCTACAGTCTCTGTGTCCTGGCTAAAATCCCTGTGTCCTGGCTACAATCCCTGTGTTCTGGCTCCCTGTCCCTGTGTTCTGGATAAAATCTTTGTGTTCTGGCTACAGTCTCTGTGTCTTGGCTAAAATCCCTGTGTCCTGGCTACAATCCCTGTGTCCTGGCTACAATCCCTGTGTCCTGGCTACAGTCTCTGTGTCCTGGATAAAATCCCTGTGTCCTGGCTACAATCCCTGTGTCCTGACTAATATCCCTATGTCCTGGCTAATATCCCTGTGTCCTGGCTAAAATCCCTGTGTCCTGGATAATATCCCTTTGTCCTGGCTAAAATCCCTGTGTTCTGGCTGCTGCATTTCCCACCCTAGGCTTATAAACGGGTCAATAAGTTTTCCCATATTTTTTGGCAAAAGTAGGGGGTCGGCTTATACACGGGTCAACATATACATGAGTATATACAGTATATTAGTTAATAGTTAGTTATTATTAGTTAGTTAGTTAGTTATTTTTCCGGATTTTCGTACTTATTTTCGGATATTCATTCTTTCGTACTTATTTTCGTTCTCATTTTCAGATGTTTGTACTTATTTTCGGTTTTTCGAATTTTCAGATTATCGAATTTACAAATTTTCGAATTTTATGAATTTTCAGATTTATAATAATAATAATAATAAAACCTTTTTATTATTATTATTATTAGTATTTATTATTATTCATTTGTTACGTTCCATTCATTTAGATGGGACATTCATTATTTTGGATAATTTGTAACTTTGGATAAATTCGTATTCTTTACATTCTCTAGCAGCCAAATTTGAAAGGAAATTCCATTACCTATAATTTAATATTTAGTTATTATCAACTTCCAGACTGAGCCTCTTTTTGGAGTTCGGTGTTTACGAGTTAAAACCAGGCTTTTTTGCTATAAAATTAATTAGAACCTCCAAACAATATATATATTTTTTCTAACACCCTAGAGAATAAAATGGCGGTCATTGCAAAACTTTATGTCGCACCATATTTGCACAGCAGTCTTACAAGCACAATTTTTTTTAAAAAAATTCATTTTTTGAGTTAAAAAAATAAAACAAAATTAAAATTAGCCCAATTTTTTTCCATATTGTGAAAGATAATGTTACACCGAGTAAACTGATACCCAACATGTCATGCTTCAAAACTGCGCCCGCTCACGGAATAGCAACAAACTTTGCAACTTAAAATTCTCCATTGGCAAGGTTTAAAAATTTCTACAGGTTACCTGTTTTGAGTTGCAGAGGAGGTCTAGTACAGGAATTATTGCTCTCGCTCTAACGATCGTGGCGATACCTCACATGTGTGGTTTGAACATTGTTTTCATATGCGGGCGGGACTTACGCATAATTCTTTTAAATTATTTATTTTACTTTTCATTTTTTATTTTTACACTGTTCTTTTAATAAAAACAATTTTGATCACTTTTATTCCTATTACAAGAAATGTAAACATTCCTTGTAATAGAAAAAAGCATGCCAGGACCTCCTAAATATGAGATCTGGGGTCAAAAAGACCTCAAATCTCATATTTACACTAAAAAAAAAAAAAAAAATTACATTGAAAAAAACTTTAAGAGCTATGGGCGGAAGTGACTTGTGACGTCACTTCTGCCAGTCAATGCTAAGGAGCCGAGTGGGCGGCATCTTCCGCTCATTCGGCATCCAGGCACTGGTGGGAGCGGACCCGATCATCTCTGCCTCTACCGGTGTGTCCGCCATCGATAAAAGTGATTCGCCGCTGACACCACTTTTATCAGATGCAGAAACGGCCACAGAAAAAAATACCGGGGTTATGGTAGCTATCTGGTTAAAGGACCACCGTAAAATGACGACGGGCGGTCCGGAAGTGATTATTAGTTAGTTCGTTATTTTTTGTACTTATTTTCAGATTTTCGTTCTTATTTTCGGATTTTCGTTCTTAGTTTGGATTTTTTGAATTTTCTGATTTTCGAATTTCCGAATTTTCAGAGTTTCTGAATTTTCGTATTTTCAAATTTACGAATTTCCAATTTTTTAGAAGTTGTGAATTTATTTGAAATAACCAATTTCCATCATAATGAATGACCCCAAAAAAACCCAAAAAAACAAATGAAACGAAAACGAACACATTTTTCAGCAGTGCAAATGTCTACTCAAGACCTCATTGAGCTAATATGGTTGCATATAATGTGGGACTAATGGAGAGCCGGGCTGCTGCTTTGTGTGAGAGAGCCTTCGGTCTGACTCTCCATTGTGCTGGCAGTACAGGGCGTTATCACCCTTGCTGCATCACTTAGGAACTTAGAAAAAAGAAAATAGCAGTAAATTTATTGCAGTATATGCAGCCTGACTGCAGGAATACATACAGAAGGTAAAGAGTTGGACTTTAATAACAGCGTTTATCTCTAAACAGGTTTTTTATTAGGATGCTAGCAAACAAACTGCAGTGGAACTTGTCTGACCACACTAGCTGGACAACCCTTGTTTTAACATGATACCTTGTACCTTCTTGTCATGTCTTGGGTGGGTGTGAACGGTGTATTCTGGAGACTGCCTGTGAAATGTAATCTATGATGGTAATGAAATTGTCACATTGACTCAGCCATGTGAATTGTGGATATGTCAGTGTTAATTTACAGCCCCGGGGTCCTCGCAAGAGCCTCCGGAATGTCTTACTATAAGGATATTGTGTATGTCATCAGTCATTGAACATGCAAAACACAAACAAGGACCTTTTGTTTACAGGTCTTCCACTGCTTGCTTACCGCCATATATGTTCCCTAATGGATTACTAAGATATATTGCCTGCTTGCAGGACAAGCGCCTGGGGCCAGTTGGAATGACTGAGGCTTTAGCTTCCTTCGGCTAATTATTACATAGCAAAGTCTCTTCTCTGTATGTTTGAAAGGTATCAGCATGACTGGAACACCCCTCCGATGGGTCAGTGGGTGCACAGATTTGGCACGCCATGCTTTCCCTATAAGGGCCTGATCATGTGTCTCCAGTGAAACGCATTCATTTTACTGCATACAAAATACAGTTCAGTTCAAGGCACCATATTGCTCCCTTGAATTAAAAATCTGAGCCCGAAGAGAGAGAGAAAGAAGACATAGCTACAGTATATGTCTATTGGAGCTCACTAATCCCATCCCTCTGTCAAGTTTCAGTTCTGCTGCTTGATTTACCAAACAAGCAGGGGTGTCGCCAGGGTGTGGCTATCGAGGCTACAGCCCCAAATCTAATAGCCATGGAGATTCGCAGGCGGGCGGCTTGATGGAGCCCCGAGTAGGCGGCTTGATGGAGCTGCAAGTGGGCGGCCTGAGGATGAGAAGCGAGTGGGGTGGGCGATCAGAGATTATATCATCTCTCTCTGCCTGCCCCGCATCACAGCTCCTCACAGTGCTCACACACAGCCTGGCCTCTTCAATGTCGGTGGTGTGGCGGGGAGCAGAGAGATGACATCATCTCTCACTGCCCCCCACATCACCTCTCTGTGCTGTAAGGAGGGACTCTGCTGGGGACACCTGTGATGTAAGGAGAGACTCCGCTGGGGGCACCTGTGATGTAAGGAGGCACTCCGCTGGGGGCACCTGTGATGTAAGGAGGCGCTCCGCTGGTGCTGGGGACACCTGTAATGTAAGGAGAGACTCCGCTGGGGACACCTGTGATGTAAGGAGGCACTCCGCTGGGGACACCTGTGATGTAAGGAGGCACTCCGCTGGGGGCACCTGGGATGTAAGGAGGCACTCCGCTTGGGGCACCTGTGATGTAAGGAGGCACTCCGCTGGCGCTGGGGACATCTGTGATGTAAGGAAGGACTCCGCTGGGGACACCTGTGATGTAAGGAGGCACTCCACTGGGGGCACCTGTGATGTAAGGAGGGACTCTGCTGGCACTTGGGACACCTGTGTTGTATGGAGGGAATCCACTGGTGATGGGGACACCTGTTATGTAAGGAGGGACTCCACTGGGGCACCTGTGATGTAAGGAGGCAATCCGCTGGGGGCACCTGTGATGTAAGGAGGCCCTCCGCTGGGGGCACCTGTGATGTAAGGAGGCAATCCGCTGGGGGCACCTGTGATGTAAGGAGGCCCTCCGCTGGGGGCACCTGTGATGTAAGGAGGTACTCCGCTGGTGCTGGGGACACCTGTGATGTAAGGAGGGACTCCTCTGGGGACACCTGATGGAAGGAGGGACTCCGCTGGATACACCTGATGGAAGGAGGGACTCTGCTGGGTACACCTGATGGAAGGAGGGACTCCGCTGGGGACACCTGATGGAAACTGGTAGGAGGCGACGTGGCAAGTGACACGCTCAGCGCTCCAACTGATTCTGAATTATGGTTAGTTGAACTATTTCATTTTATATTACAATTGTAATAATAGAAATAATGAGCTTCAATCATCCTGACACCATAACAACCATGGTGCCGGGATGATATTAAGAGCCAACACCAGGTGTTTGGAGTATCTTTATCTGCTGATTGGTAAACTTTCTGGAATACACATATTGATATTGTGGTGTAGGATCTGGGCCTGGTGTCCCTCCATCCTTCTTTCTTCCTTTCTCCATCCCTCATTCATCTCAGACTCGAGCCACACCCCCTTAAGCCACCGCCTCTTTAAGCCACACCTACTGTTTTGCCGCATTTCTTCGGGCTGAAGCCCCTGGTCTTTTTCCCCTGGTCTTTTTACCATCTAGCAACACCCCTGCCCACAAGTACCCAGAGTTGGCACAAAATGATAATATGATTGGCTGATGACCATTCTTGCCCTTTGAATGCCTTCTCAGTGCTTCTGATGTCTTTTTTTTGCCTTCTCTTGTCTCTTAATTGCTAACCGTGGACGATTGGACCCAGCACAAACTATTCATTTGGCTACATTTGGGGGCTCATTTTCCAGGATTCACCTGTTTCACGTAATTTGCCAGTCGTTGCCCCTAGCAACGGAAGTAAACTGAGCCAGGGAACTGTCTTGTTCAAAAATTAGTAAGGATTGAACCCGGGAAAGGACTTGTGTGTTTGCCTGCTATTCAATACAAAAGAAGTGCCCTTGCCCATAGCAACCTGCGGGAGCAGTCGATAATCTTTGCTGTATGCATGCCCAGTTGCCCCAACCAGCGCTGAGGAGACACTTATGTTATCCTGCAAATTCAGTGACTTGTAAAACATGTGCTGTTACCCGTGGCAACCACGCCAGGCGATCGCGTTCATGGATTACAAATATGTCCAGCACTCTGCGGGCAGTGCCATGCCCTTGAAGAGTCTCAGTGCTTCTTACTAGCCCAGACACCATGAGACGGCAGAAAATGGCGGAGGGTGGTCGTCTATTGCCATCACTGACATGGTTGCCGGACAAGCCAGAGCAGACCCTGGTCGACACCAGGGTTCGTCTAGTGCCTCATGGAGGACTCGCCCTGGGAGTGATAGAAGGAGCGGAACTGCTGTGTTTGATTTGCCCGGACTGCCGGATACCAACCGCGGAGGTCACTAGCTGGGCCTGGTGCGGCCATTGTGACGCACCACTGACCCGCCTGGTGTTCGTGCCACAGGAGTCACACTATTACACCATGGACCTGCTGTTAGGAGAGATTGGTGCCCTGTACAGACTTCCGCGCTTGTGCGCGTGCCCTATTTAAACCCGCAAGACCCAACAGCCAGTGCTGTCTGTTCTACAGCGTTAGTGTGTTCCTGAGAGCATCCTGTGCCTTTGAACCTGTATCCTGATCTGTTCCTGTGACCTGGCTTGTCTGACCTTGATTGACCTCTGCCTGCACCAACCTCCAGCTTGCCCATGACGACTCTTCTGCCTGACCCCTTTGTACCTCGCTGCCTGCCTGTTAACGACCCTGCCTGTACCTGACGATTCTTCAGCCTGCACCTTCTGTACTGCTTGCCAGCCAGTTGCCGACTTCAGCCTGCCTCACTACTCTACGGACTGCATGAGCCACTGACGGACCCATCTCACCATCAGTGTTCCTGTCCAGCCCTCGTGCCCCCCTGTGCTCTGGAACCCTCTGACTGCTCTATCAGGGGTTCCCGAACCAGGGCCGTAAGAGTGGTTGCTTCCTGCACAAGACGGACTCCACCACCAGGTGTGTGACGGCAATGGACAGCCATGTCTGAGTCTGCGCAGGGAGCACCCTCTGCTATGGAAGAACTGTGTGTCCACTTAGCCAGCCTTACGCAGGCAGCTAAGAGCCTTCAAGATGGCTACACCCGGCTGGAAGAACGGTTTCAGGAGCTCTCTGTACCCACAGCTCCTGGAGGCAGCCAGGCCGCTGGACACACCATTGTGGCCCTACCATCGGAGGCCAAGGTTCCCTTAACGAACAAGTTTTCTGGGACCGCCGCAACTCCTGCGAGCTTTATTTTGGCTTCCAGCCCGCACCTTCTCGCTAGAAGCTTCAAAAGTGGGACTGGTCATCTCCTTGCTACAAGAAGAGCCCCAAGCATGGGCCCACTGTCTATGGGAGCAGAGACCCCCACCTTGTCTCCACCTTGGCTCTGTTCTTTCAAGCCATGGCTCGTTTGTATGAAGACCCCCACCAGGCAGCCACTGCGGAGGCTGCACTACACACCCTCCAGCAAGGCCGCCGCTCTGTGGAGGACTACGTAGCAGAATTTAGGCGTTGGGGTGCAGATACGGCTTGGAAAGACGCCGCACTCTGCTATCAGTTCTGCCTCGGACTATCGGAACCCCTCAAGGATGAGCTGGCCCATGTGGGGGAACCTTCAACGCTGGATGCCCTTATCAACCTGGCAATCCAGATCCGTGAGTGCCGTGCTGAAAGGGCTCCAGGATCTTTACGTCCAACCTGGATGTTACCCCGAGTCCCTGCCTATCCAAGACTGCCTTCCTTTGCCTCTGCAACCTCCTCCTCCTCTCCCCCAGATACCTCCGAGCCTATGCAAATACGGGTCCTACGTCTTCCTCTCACCTCTGAGGAGAGACAGTGGAGGTTCACTTTGAATTTATGTTTGTACTGCGGGGAACCCGGACATATGGTGAGATCCTGCCCAGTCAAGCGCAGTAAGTGTGTATCAGCCTCCATCAGTGATGTGTCCAGTTTTCACCACCAAGTCTCTCACCTTGTGCTTTCTCTCTCCCTGCAGCTTCCAGGAAGGATTATTCAAGTGGAAGCTATAATTGATTCTGGAGCTTGGAGCTTGTAGCTACTTTATGGACGAGAATTTGGCAGCTTCCCAACAAATTGCTCTTCGGCGGAAGACGCATACGTTTGTCATCTGCCTGGCCAACGGAACCCCCATTAAGTTGGGTGTGGTGACTCATGAGGCCGTCCCACTACCTGCCACCACAGCCGACGGCCACCAGGAACTTCTTCTGCTGGATGCCATAGCATCCCCTCTGTTCCCCATCATCCTGGGCCTGCCCTGGCTCTGGGCACACAGCCCCAATATAGACTGGACTGCTGGGACCATCAAGCTCAGATCCCCATATTGTCAGCAGCATTGCCTAAAATGGGTCGAGGAAGTTGCGCCCACACTGGGCTCTCTGATCCTGAAACCCGTCTGTCTGTCCACCTGTCTACCATGGATACTTGGACGTGTTTAGTAAAAAGGGGGCTGAGAAACTCCCACCTCACTGTCCATATGACTACCCAATTGAGCTTCTACTGGGAGCTGAAGTGCCCTTTGGGAGGATTTACCCCTTGTCAGAACTTGAGTTGGCAGCCCTCAAGGCCTAGACGACAGTCTAGAAAAGGGGTTCATCCGACCCTCCACGTCCCCTGCAGGGGCGGGCATATTTTTCGTAGAGAAAAAGAACCATTCTTTATGTCCCTGCATAGACTACCGGGAATTAAACCGTTACCCCCTACCTCTGGTTCCTGAACTATTCCAAAGACTTGGGTCTGCCATTGTCTTCACCAAGCTTGATTTACGGGTTGCCTATAATCTGGTCCGCATCCGAGAAGGCGATGAATGGAAAACCGCCTTCCGTACTCGCTTTGGGCATTACGAGTACTTGGTCATGCCCTTCGGCCTGTGCAATCCCCTGCCACATTCCAGCACTTTGTGAATGACATCTTCCAGGACTTTTTAGATCTGTTTGTCATCATATACCTAGATGATATCCTGATCTTCTTCTCTTCCTCCCTTGAGGAATACCAAGAACATGTCATCAAGGTCCTGAGCCGCCTTCGGCAGCATGGGCTCTATGTCAAAGCAGAGAAGTGTGCCTTTGAGAAAACCAGCATTCATTTCCTGGGACTAGTTCTCGCAGTGACCGGTATCACAATGGACCCTCAGAAGGTCTCTACTATCCTTGACTGGCTGCCACCTACAGACAGGAAAGGGGTCCAATGTTTCGTGGGCTTCACAAACTTTTACAGAAAATTCATAAAGGGGTTCTCCGCCATCATTGCTCCAATCACGCAGCTCACGAAACAAAACACTAGTTTTCAGTGGACCACCGAGGCAGAAATGGCTTTCCAGACTCTAATAGTGCTGTTCACGGCAGTACCCATCTTAAAGCATCCTGATTCAGCCTTGCCTTACGTCCTGGAGGTGGGTGCTTCAGAGACTGCTGTGGGGGTAGTTCTCTCCCAGAGACAGGGTTACAAGGCTCTGCTCCATCCCGTCACGTTCTTCTCTCAGAAATTATCAGCTCCGGAGAAGAATTACGACATGGAGGATAGAGAACTCTTAGTCATCAAATCGGCACTTGAAGAATGGCGATACTTGCTCGAAGGGGCCACACACCCTATGTTGATCTATACAGACCACAAGAACCTGGAATATCTGAGAACGGCCAAAAGGCTGAAGCCACGTCAAGCCCGTTGGGCACTTTTCTTCTCTATGTTCCTGTTTCACCTAACTTACAGGCCAGGGTCAAAGAACGTTAAACCTGATGCCCTCTCGAGAATGTTCAGCGATCCCGGCAACTGTGCTCCTCCAGATACCATCCTTCCATCAATTTCCTATTGTCCCAGGAGGATCTGCTGACACAGATTACACGGTCCCTTGCTGAGCCAACCGGCCCTCTGGATCCCAGGCTGTCAGTCAAGGACGGCTATGGTGATACGGTAAGCGAGTCTTCATTCCGACGGAGCAACGCCCCACTGTCCTGGAACTATACCATGACCACAAGCTGGCGGGGCACTTTGGAGCCTGTAAAACTATGGAGCTGCTCTCACGCTCTTTATGGTGGCCGTTAGCAGAAGAAGACTGCAGGAAATATGTGAACAAGTGTGTTACTTGTGCACAAAACAAGACAGACAAAGTCAAGGCGTGGGGTCTTTTGAATCCACTCCCTGTACCATGGACCCGGATAGCTATGGACTTTATTGTGGAACTACCCCCGTCCAAAGGCTTTACTACCATCTTTGTGGTCATGGATCGCATGACCAAGATGGCCCATTTTTTGCCCATGATGGGCACACTCATGGCTGCAGAGACAGCGGAAATCTTTGTCCGGGAGATTGTCCGACTCCACGGGGGGGGGGGTCCAGTTCACCTCCAGATTCTGGAGGGCCCTGTGTTCAGCGTTGGAAATTGAACTGTCCCTGTCCTCGGCCTACCACCCCCAGACGAATGGCCAAACTGAGGGAACGAACCAGACTCTGGTTCGGGGGGGCAATGTTAGGAGAGATTGGTGCCCTGTACAGACTTCCGCGCTTGTGCGCATGCTTGTGCGCGCACCTGTGCACGTTCGTGCCCGCCCGTGTGTGTTCACGCGCGCCTGTCTGCTCTATTAGGGGTTCCTGAACCAGGGCCATAAGAGTGGTTGCTTCCTGCACAAGACAGACTCCACCACCAGGTGTGTGACACCTGCTATCAGAGCTTTTCCATCCGCAGCCCTGGAAGGCCGAATTGGGCCTGTCATCACCACCCAAAGGTGGGGTAGAGTTGCGGCCTGGTGACTCCCCCCATGAACTTAGAGGACAACATGGGAGGAAAATCTACGGAGACCTGTGGCCTGGTCAGGGACCTGGTGACTGTAGTAACTGCCATGCAGGAACCAGTTAAAGTCCCTGAAGAGCCGGCCAGTCCTAAGACCCCTGCTCTCTAGATACCAACCCAGCCAGTGAGGAAAAAAGCGTGATTGCAGGTGAGCAGGAGGGGGAGTGTGAGGGCCAGACCCTTGATCTTGGTTCCCCTAGACTACATACTGAATTTGGGTCATTGGGGAAGTCAGACAGAGTGGTCATCTCCGGGCTCAAGTTCTGAGGATAAGTGGGAGACGGGAGGGTCTCATATCCTAGAGGCTCAGTCAAAAGAGAACCTGGAGCCAGAACTAGCCTTAGACTCTGAACTGTATGCAGGATCTCTGATCAGCAGACAGCAGTTTTTTCTATGTTGGCCATCCAGCACCCAGACCAGGGCGCCCACTTATCGCCAATGGATGATAAGATCTCCTAATGCCTACATCCTTCCTGGACGAGGGAACCCGAAAGAACTGCCACGGTTGTCCCGGTTCCAGAGGGTGGTGCAGCAAAGGGTAGCCGTGGAGTGGGGCCTGGATTTCCCATATGTCCTATCCCAAGTTATGGACGTTGTGCAGAGCTCCAGTGGGGAGTGGGAAGATGACCTAATTTGGGATTTTCTCCTTGTCCCAAAGCCTCTTAGGAGGCCAGAAACTGAAGTATGGGCCTGGTTCCTGGATATGTGAGGAGCCAGTCTGAGCATGGAACTGCCACATGGACTGCTGGAGAGTGCAGCGTGGTTTTTCTTTTGTTTCCCTGACTTTTGCAGGAGCAAGCCAGCCTGCCACCCCATGCCCAATGGAGGAACTTTCTGTTGAAGGACACTTGGGTGAGGCTTGCACCTGTTTTGCTAAACTTTGAAGAGCCAGTTGCCCAGGGGTGGGTTCCTCCCATCAGGAGCTCAAAAAAAAAGTTTTATGTGTCTCTCTACATTTCTTGTTTCCTTTTCTTTACTGATTCTGTCAGTGGATTATAACCACTCACTGACAGATCAGGCATTGGAAAGTAATGTTTTTTTTAGTGTTCAGTTGCTCTGCTGGGAGGCTCATAACCCCTTTTCAGCAGACTGTGTGATTTTTTTTTAGTTAGAATGTAGAGTAAGTTGTTCTATGTTTTCTCTTAGGATCTTTGGGATGGGACGGCTGTCCATCCCCATCGAGAGTCAAAACTTCTTTCTACAACTATGCGGAAAGAGTACTTTTTCTTCGGGAGAAGTGCTCTGGTCCAGGAATGTATATTGATTGTATGTACTGCTAGTTGCAGGGACCTGTAGCTAGGAATGTGTAATTATACTGTACAATGTGGATAATTTATGAAGATGTGTCTATTTTTGTATCTAAATTATTTGTACAGTCCCCCATCCAGGTTTGTTCCCTTTTCCCCTCCCTTTATTTTTGTTCTGGGATGCCTTTGCTTGTGGGGCCCAGGAGCCCTTTTTTTTCAAATTTTCTCAGCTGGGGACCAGCTGAGGTTTGGTGGGGGGTGATTGTAGCACCCTCTACTTAGGTAGAGGCAGGAGCACCATGCAAGCCAAAAGGCATCTGCTTATACTGGAAGAGTAGAAAACACAATTTTCTCTTTCGCAGACTGCGAGTTTGGGTTATGTACCGGGCACCTCTTAATCTGTCAACAAGCTCGTTGACCCAAGGCATTGGGTACGCATCGAATTTGGACACGCTGTTCAACTTCCTGAAATCATTACATAGTTAGTCAGGTTGGAAAAAGACACAAGTCCATCTAGTTCAACAAAAAAAAAAAAAAGATAGAAAAACTATATATAACCATGCAATCCTTTACCCACAGCTGATCCAGAGAAAGGCAAAAAAACCCAGCAAAGCATGATCCAATTTGCTATAGCAGGGGAAAAAATTCCTTCCTGATCCCCAAGAGGCAATCGGATTCACCCTGGATCAACTTTACCTAAAAATGTTAGTACCCAGTTATATTATTTACGTTAAGGAAAGAATCCAGGCCTTCTTTAACGCAATCGGGCCAAAACCACCTCTGGAGGCAGTCTATTCCACATTTTCACAGCTCTAACTGTGAAGAAACCTTTCCGTATTTAGAGATGAAATCTTTTTTCCTCTAGACGTAAAGAGTGCCCCCTTGTCCTTTGTGATGACCTTAAAGTAAATAACGCAACACCAAGTTCACTATATGGACCACTCATGTATTTGTACATGTTGATCATATCCCCCTTTACTCTCCTCTTCTCAAGAGAGAATACAGTTCCTCGAAGCTGAGCTCCTCATGCCTCTTATTAGTTTGGTTGCGCTTTTCTACACTTTCTCCAGTTCCCCGATATCCTTTTTGAGATCTGGTACCCAAAACTGCATATTCCAGATTAGGTCTTACTAATGATTTGTACAGGTGCAAAATGATGTCTCTATCTCTGTAATCCATACCTCTCTTAATACATGAAAGGATTTTGCTTGCTTTGAAAACCACAGCTTGGCATTTCATGGCATTATTAAGCTTATGATCTACCAAAACCCCCAGATCCTTCTCCACTATGGATTTATGGATTCCCCCAGTTGTACCCCCCCCCCCCCCCAGTATGTACGATGCATGCATATTCTTAGTCCCAAAACGCATAACTTTACATTGATCAATATTAAACCTCATTTGCCATATAGTCGCTCAATTAGACAGTGCATTGAGGTCTGCTTGTACGTTGGAGACATCCTGCAAAGACGTTATTCCACTGCATAGCTTGGTGTCATCTGCAAACACTGAAATGGTACTTTTAATCCCAGACCCTATATCATTTATAAATATATTGAAAAGTAAGGGTCCCAACACTAAACCTTGGGGTACACCACTGATAATCTTAGACTATTCAGAGTAAGAATCATTAACCATTACTCTCTGAATTCGGTCTTTTAGCCAGTTTTCTATCCATTTACAAATTGATCTTTCCAAGCCTGTAGACTTTACCTTACACATTAGCCGTGAGTGGGAAACGGTGTCAAACGCTTTTGCAAAATCCAAATATACCACGTCCACAGCCACCCCCCTGTCCAAGGTTTTACTTACCTCCTCATAAAAAGAAATCAGGTTTGTTTGACAGCTTCTGTCTTTAACGAATCCATGCTGTCTGTTGCTTAAAACATTTTTTCCAACAATAACTCATCTAAGTGGTCTTTTATTAAACTCTCCAGTATCTTACAAAATTTTCTAGTTCCATATGGTTTTGGGACCAACACTATGAGACTTGACCAGTTACTGTGGGACTCCTCTATCACGTCCAGCTCTAGCATGTTCTTTATTTAATTTGCAAATGCTTCCCGCCTAGCCTCGGGTATTCTATAGGGCTTTACATTTACGCAGACACCTGATTCCGTAATTATATCATGCTGTATAACTGTGGTCAGTCCGGGCAGGTGAGAGAAAAAGTTTCTATTCTTACTCACAAATTCTTTAACGTCCTTCTGTTGGGCCGCTGACAAGGTTTCAGTTATGGGTACTTCAGGTGTCAATGCAAACCTTTTGTTTCAGTTAAAAAGCAAACTTCAGTTCAAGCTCTCTCAGGTTTGATGGATCCTGAGTCCCAGGCCAGAGCAATCATCTGCTCCAGACCTATCTCCTTTATACCACCTGGTGGTGGACAAGTGGACCGCAAAATCTGGTCCGGAACCAATCCTGCCAAGGTGGCTAGTAAAACCTGGACCGGATTACACCTTAGTTTCCTGCAAAACAACGCATGCGAGGTGAAACATAACGACCATGATTCACCTCGCCTTTCATAATGTCACAGTATATATTTTTTTTTTACTGTTGGGCATGGAAGGTTTTGGAAGAATTTACCAGGCCTTGGTCTCCAGAAGACAGAACCACTGTTCTATGGTGTGTTCCAGTGGTCTCTCAATCACAGCTAGGATGCTGCCCAGAAATACAATACAGTAAATACAACAATGCAGTCCGATTGAAACCTTAGGGTACATTGACATTGGCATTTGGACTGTGCTTGCGTTTTATATAAGCATATTTGCCTTGGGCCAGTTTATATCCCCTTTAAGGTACAATACCTTGAATGTTCTGTTTGCTTTTAGTGAAAATTAAACACAGTTATGTGCACTATATATGCATTGACAATACATTGACAAATGATCTCATAAATGCCCCAAGGCACAAAACAATTGAGTCTTAAGCAAATACAATACAATTTCATATCAACACAATGAAAACACAGCCCATTTCCAATATGCATGTTTCCTTATTGTCCATATTTCATACAAAACTGAAATCTTTCAACATCAAATTACTTTTTTCAGTTGTGAATGGAGTACTAGTCAAAGCTAACCCACTCAAAACTGTCTTTCTATACCTCCTAGGGACTCCTCCCTGGGGATTAGTCTTGTAGCATTAAGCCTTCTGAGACTAGCCAACAAATCATGGCCCTTCAGCTAGCAAAAAAGTTACAGCCTTGTTAGGGGAATAGCGCTTCAAATGGCATTTGCTTAGCAGTGGTTAGAACATGTTGGAACATTGGACTCCAAACTGTGGCCCTTTGCTTTTCTTTATCTGCCCTTGGGGCACTATTCCTTCAACTGACACCACCTATTGGGCACTGTTGCTCCCACTGACACCATTGATGGGGCACTATTCCTCCCACTAAAACCAGTGATGGGGCATTTTCTACTCCCACTGGCCACAGTTTGGTCCTCGTAAATCCTGAAGGACAGTAAATTGGCCCTCTGTTTAGAAAGTTTGGGGACCCCTGTATTAGAGGGTTAGACCAACAAATATTCAGTTAAGACTGCAAAATCATCCATCCAAATTAACCATGAATGCCTGCAATATGTTTTTGCAAGAAAATAGATATATACACATTTGTTGTGTAGCGGAGGACCATGGCTGCTCTTTAAAAAATATATAGTGAAAACCAAACATTCAGTAGTGAGAATAATTTTCACAGCAGCGCTAAGTGTAATAAATACACTCTATGATCAAAAATTAATCTAAATCCAAAAAATTAATCTCATCATTACTAAATTGATAGTCCAACCTAATATTATTGTGATTATTGTTCAGATGTTTCATATATTGATGTAATGTTTCTTCCAACCCTTCCCATATAAAGAATAAATCATCAATAAATCGCCGGTAAACCCGCGGGGCAAGGGCGAGGCTACACGGCGACTCGGAACCAGACTGGTGATGTTCCCTGTGACACGGAGAAGGAGAGGAGTGCAACAGGAAGTTGACCCACCAGGTTTTTACATTCATGCGTGAGTTTTACTCCTTAATTGTAAGAGCATTACTTTTAATAAAGCAACAAAGTTTTTTAAAGAGTTACACTATGCAAGGCTTCATTGCTGTCCCTACATGTGCTGCTCCATGATGAAACACTGCTGAGTGTCATTGGAATCTGTGGATCGCGTGAACGGATGAGAGCACCTGCTTATGCTGATATGCTGGTTACCATCTGTTTTTTGGTGAGCCTCTCTCCATAGGGGAGATTTCTCACGATTTTCACTTGGTAGAGGACATTACTGGTGTATTTGATTTGGATTTATGTTTAACACATGGAATACACGTAAGGGTCCTTTCACATGAGAGGATCGTTCAGGTCCGCCTGTCAGTTTTTCAGGTGGACCCAAGCGGATGCTCCATTGTCCTCTATGGAGCGACGGATGTCAGCGGTGACATGTCCACTGACATCCAATCCACTCCAATCCGCCAAAAACAGACGTCTGGTGGATCGGATCGGATCGGATCGGATGAACACGGACAGACGGTCCATGTTCATCTGATCCTCCATAGAGGAGAATGGAGCTGTGACTGGTCAGTCTCTGCACTAAGTGCAGAGACTGTCCTGTCATCCGCCGGCTCAATGTGGATAAACGGATGGATCTCCGCTGAGCAGCGGAACCCGTCAAAACAGGCTCCGCTCGTGTGAAAGGAGCCTTATAGGACTATGGACTCTTTATGAACTTTTTATGTTTTATGATTCAGAGTTTTTCACTAATTAATTGTTCACTGATTAATTTTTGATCACAGAGTGTATTTATTACACTTAGCGCTGCTGTGAAAATTATTCTCACTATTGAATGTTTGGTTTTCACTATATATTTTTTTATGTTTATTTATTTATAGCGGCTGCATTTAGTTATTTATTTATAGCGCAGTGATTTGTGGGATTTTTATGGCTGCTCTTTAACCCATTTCTGTCCAGCCCTTGGGTGGCGTATTATCAGTCTCTAGGAACCCAGCACTGATCACCTTAGGGGATACCTGCAGGGCAACCTAACCTGACCTAACCAGTACTCCACAGAGTCCTTTCACCCGAATTCCAGACGTAGCCTGCAATGGACCTTTACCTTTGGTACCCTACTGCTGACAGGGGCAAATCTGGCACATAACCCAAGGTGGCTCTAGCAGTTAGGGTTCACATACTAGCACTGGGGGGCACCTAGCGGCCAAACCAGGTGCCTTACCCTACACTTTTTTCTGCTCTGTTTGCAAAGTTCTATTGTTGTCTGGGCAAAAGTTTATTCTTATGTCCAAGATACAAGACACTTAAGGGTTACTTATTTTATAATTGTAATTCTAATTAGTTAAGTCTAACCTCTGTCTGCTATATCTTAAGCTACCTACAAAAAAAGTTTAAAAAGCAACTATATTTGGCTGCCTCCAGTGGTGGTGGATCAAATGACAGGTGTCATAGGGAGGATCAGTGTTCAGTGGTAGACACTATGTGGCTATTGCCAAGGCACTGGTCATGTGGCACACCTCCAGAGGGAAATTGGAGTAGCTGTTTCTTCAGGACAGGGGTAAATATTATGCAGGTTTTGTTGGCACACTAAGCTGTAGGGCAGGGGAGGATAAAATAGGTAATTTCTGCTTTCAGACCTTGCTCTTCTGCTGCGTTGCGGGCCCTCAATGCTACAAGGTCACATAATAGTCATCTGGGCTTGCTGTGTCAATATTTTCACACTTGCGTGTTGCTGCGTTGTCCTAGCATGTCATCCGCTGTCTTTCACTGTCTAGACAGGACAGCATATGGCAAAGGCTTCTAAAGTGACAGCTTGTACAAGCACTGAAAAGTTCCATCCACGTGTCCTGAATGAATGCTGACCTTCCATCACCTCCTGAAATTGACAAGATGGGCATATTAAAAGATCAGTACATCTAAAAATTAATAATTAAAAAAAAACAAAACAAAAAAAAAACAACAAAACCCCAAGCTAACAAACTACTTACATTACTAAAATGGTTAGTTTAAATGTTTCCTTGACTGAACAGAAGCTGAAAAAAATTAAATGCTTCCAGTGTTGTGCAGGTTGCCATCCTACAGTAGTTAAAAAAAAAGCATGAGCCTTTGACACCAGTAGCTCTTTGCTGGGAAATTTTCTTCTAAAAGAAGTCAAAATCCATGGTCCCCCCAATAACACACCATTTTTAGGTGTCAAAGGTTCTAGGAGGGGAAGGATTAGGCTAGATTTACACTGTTGTGGTGCGTTAATAAATGCATATTCCTTATAGAGTATGTATAGCCAAAACCTTTTCATTTTGTCTTGGATAGCGTATGGAATTGTTAAACCCCCCCTGGCAGGTTGTATGTGTACCATTGGGGAGGTTTTTCTTCACTTCCTGCCACAGAAACACAACTGGGAGTTCTCCTCTTAGAGAGATGTCCCTATTAAAAGATTTTCCCTTACCTCTGTCTACTGCCACCATGTAGTTTGCAGCTGCACTCTACCCCCTCCCGTATCCTACCTCCTCTCGTCTGCCCAATCAGAAAAGGCTTTGCATTCTATGAACCCATTCACGAAATCCAAAGCTTTCTGTGAATGGGGGGGGGGGGGTGCAAATTCTGGTGCAGAAACCAATCAGCTTCCCTTTTTAATTGAACAAGCTGAAGTTAAAAGCTGACCAAGAGGAGAAGCGATCCTATTGGCCGCTGAGGAGGAGGAGAGAGGAGACGCAGGGGGCGCAGTGCCGCCGTGAAGCTGAGGAAGGAGAAGACGCAGAGTGAAGCCGCCGCCCGCAAGAAGCCCGCGACCCAGATTTTCTACTCTCCAGTTTTAGTCAATCAACCCCATAATGTCCAATAGGTTTGAGTGGGCCCTTATAAAAACATAGCCACTGAAAATTCATGAACAAAGACAATAATCAGAATAATATGACTAAATACAAAAATCGGGACATTTTAATGGACAAGTTCTTAGATCTTAGAACGCCTCTTGTCCTTCAGGGACATTTGGTAAATATGAGCGGCATGAATCCCAGTAGGACATTTCAGGGTGTTTGGAGGCTGAAGATTCATCATTAAGCCAGCAGGGAAGATTTATTAATGTTGAAACACTAGGGAAATTTTAAGGTCTGTCTGTCCTTTTGTGAGGCCTTTGCATGCATTGTATCCTCACAATACAGGCCGGCTGGAGAGAGGCTCTGGAAGGCAGGAAACCTTACCCAGAGCTTGTTTGACTAGTAAATCATCATCACCCGGGAGGGAGGAGAGGATATTTTGGTGCTCAGTAATCTTCTGTTGCAGCACCTGCTGGCACTGTCTAGTGTATGTCACCAGAATAGTAACTTTCTGATTCCAACAGTCAGCAGAGCAGATAGAAGACACTTGTACTTAGGTATGTAATACTACTAAGAGGGAATTCATGAGAAGAAAAATATCGGAACTGCCATTGCCCTCTTGCATCTTAAAGCTGAACGCCAATGAATGCAGTTATGTACTCATTAAAATATTATATTTTAAATACCTCTTGTAAAATTTCCTAAAATTTTCTTGGTATTGGCCTCTCCTGTATAATAGAACTCAAATTAGGAGAGGCAGGAGGGGGAACCTATGCTGCATGAACAGTACATGTTCTGATATGGAACATGCTGACAGAAGGAGAGAGAAAAGTGATGACTTCATTAGTCTGTGCCATCTATCCAATCACGTTGGTGGAAGAAATAGCATGCTACTATTTAGAATCAAGAGTAAAGTACCCACATCATGTCACATCAATTTCAAAGGGGATGTAGTTTAGAGGCAAATTAGGACTTTCATGGTACGTTAGAGACTTACAATAGATAGATTTTTATAAAATATACATTTATTTGAAAAGTACATAAAAACAGCCCAGATGGGCAACATATACCACATATACATATACATTAATTTACTGTCCCATGACAAAATCTCTGAAATAAGCTGGGAGGGAAACAAAGACAACAACTCTAATGATGGGTTGAACATTCATATCCTTCCAACAACAACCTCTACATGTTTCACGGAAGATTGCTTCTTCAGGAGTACAGTTTCAGAGGGATATTTATTCTAAAAAAAAGAACAGACATAAACAGAACATAGATCATTTTTTCAAAACAGGCAGAACAAAACGTCACTACTGGGGGTGCAAAATCCACCACGCCAATCTAATGTTGGCCAGTGGAGCATATCCCAGGTATAGATATTAAATATATACACATTGCCATTTCTCCCCACCCAGGCCAATAGTCAAGGGGAAACACTGATACTCACCTAAGGACCGAACCCAGAGACCTAGGCGCCCAAAGGCCCCAGGCCCATCTCCCGGGCGAGTGTGGGAACCAGAGAATGGTATGCTGTTAAATAAAGCAAATTATAGAAAAGTTCAATCATATACCTATACCTACAGGTTGTCTATGAGACCAGAGGGGGCAACAAAACAAGTGTCTTAAAACAGCTACACATGGCGGTGGGGGCTGGTGAGCCAAGGCTGTCCTCACATAGGGGACCACTGAAATCGATAGTATATAATCTACAATATATAAAAAGTGTATAAGGACCAGGCATAGGGACAAGCAGACAGCCTCCATATCAAGGTGAGCTCAGGCACTTAGTGGAAGAGATGTTGACCAAGCTGTGCTGCTTAATTGCAGCAGAGAATATCCAGGTAATAAATCTGGTTACCTTCTCTAGACAATTCTGCTGTCCATGGGTGTCTCTGTTGGTTCTCCATCCAGAGTGAGGACACTCTAAGACAGGAAATTTGTTATTGGTTGGATCACCAGGTGAAAAGAAAGGGCAATAAACCTAAAAAAGTTTTTTTTTTTAATTTAAAAATGCTTTAATTGCCAAAGTTATTTATATTGCACTAAACTTTCTTTGATACATCAGGTTATTACACTAATTGGAAAGAAAAACAGGGGAAAATGCCCCTTTAAATGATTAAATGGGTTTAAATGATCATTCCTGCCCTTAAAATACTGTATATTATTATCCGGAGCAACTGTGATAACCCTACTCTATGGAATCCAGTGAGTGGCCGATCCTTTGGGATGGAACACCACTCACTTGCTAGGCAACATGACACAAACTCTCCCTTCCCTTATCAGTGATTACTGACTTCACACTACTCTATACTGTATTTTAATATTATTAGTATCACGTATTCTCGGCCTGCCAAAGTTGAGGTTTCTGCAATGGCCGGTTGTGCCACCCTACACTTTCTGACACAGCATGTTCCCTCTGGGGTGTCAGTGTTGGGCAGGCGCAACTTAGACCGCACCATGCGCCAGGCTTTTAATACATATGTTTGATTCCTGCTCACTGTTATGTAACATTGATATACGCACAGTTGTTGGTAATTACCTCTATACAACCCCTACTGTACTTCAATGTGGTATTCTTTCCTTTTTCTCTGTATATCTCTGGAAAAAAATTTAATAAAAGACTATTGTAAAAAAAAAAAAAATCTGTATATTTTTGTATTTATGTAATTCAGCTTAGTACTCCTTACAGCCATAGCTCAATAATATTATGGGTTCTGCAGTGAAAACCAAAGCAAACCAAAGCAAAGCCCAAACACAGAGGTCTCACCGCCACAATGGATCGAATCGGAGGTAGGCGGGTGTAAACGGTCCGTTTACATCTGCTGCTCCATTGAGGGTATGATTGAGTTGGACTGATCATGTGAAAGAGGCCTAAGGCTGCTTTCACACTGATGCGCTGCTCAGCGGTGGCTCCTCCATAGAGGGAGCTAGTGCGCCGCCCTCCCTTCTGCTGATTTCTCAAAAAAAAAAAAAATTGGTTGATTGGCTCTGACCTCAGTCACTGTCCTCCAGACAGTGACAGAATGGTCAGGAGCGGGCGGGACTGGCAGACGTGCTGGTGCTGGGACTGCACGCACGCACGCCTGTGATTCCCACAGACCGAGGGAGAGAGAGCAGCCTGACAACGAGTCCCCTGAGGTAAGTATTAACTGCTGTGTACTGGCTGGGCTGTAATACCTGTGTACTGAGCAGTGTAATACCTGTGTACTGGCTGTGTAATACCTGTGTACTGGGCAGTGTAATACCTGTGTACTGGCTGGGCTGTAATACCTGTGTACTGGGCTGTGTAATACCTGTGTACTGATTGTGTAATACCTGTGTACTGACGGTGTAATACCTGTGAACTGCCTGGGCTGTAATACCTGTGTACTGGCTGGGCTGTGTAATACCTATGTACTGGCTGGGCTGTAATACCTGTGCACTGGCTGGGCTGTAATACCTGTGTACTGGCTGGGCTGTAATACCTGTGCACTGGGCTGCAATACCTGTGTACTGGTTGGGCTGTAATACCTGTGTACTAGCTGGGCTGTAATACCTGTGTACTAGCTGGGCTGTAATACTTGTGTACTGGCCTTGGCTGCAATATCTGTGTACTGGCTGTAATACCTGTGTACTGGGCTGGCTGCAATACCTGTATACTGGCTGTGGCTGCAATACCTGTGTACTTGCTGTGATACCTGTGTACTGGGCTGGCTGCAATACCTGTGTACTGGCTGTGGCTGCAATGCCTGTGCACTGGCTGCACACTGTGTTACTGGCTGATATATACCCCACCTGTGATGATGTATACTCCTGACACAATATGTGGAATACAGGGGACGGAGTGGGTGGATTCTACAAGGGGTGGGGCTTATGAGAAGTAGGAGGGGTCAAAAAGGAAGGGCGGGGCCTGACCCCCCCACCCTAAAACTTCACCAGCCGCCACTGTCGCTGCTGTTTACCCACACCGCACGTGCAGAGCAGTGCACCTGTGGTTTTCCTGTGGGTTAGCTGTACTTTGCCATAGACTTCTATTATATCCTGCAGATGTGGTGCACTTTCTGAAAGTGCACCAAACCCGCAAGTAATAACAGAAGTCTATGGCTCAGTGCAGGTAACCCGCAGGTGCACTGCGCTGCACATGTGGATCAATTTGAAAGCAGCCCAGTAACCACTGCAGAACAGATATGACCATACAGTCAGGTCCATAAATATTGGGACACTGACACAATTGTAATCTTTTTGGCTCTATACACAACCACAATGGATTTGAAATGAAACAAACAAGATGTGCCTTAACTGCAAAGTTCCAGCTTTAATTTGAGGGTATTTACATCCAAATCAAGTGAACGGTGTAGGAATTACAACAGTTTGTATACGTGCCTCCCACTTTTTAACCCTTCCCACCGTTCACCTGATTTGGATGTAAATACCCTCAAATTAAAGCTGAAAGTTTGCAGTTAAAGCACATCTTGTTAGTTTCATTTCAAATCCATTGAGGTGGTATATAGAGCCAAAAAGCTTATAATTGTGTCGATGTCCCAATATATATGGACCTGACTGTATGCCTCGCACTCTCATGCTTGGCATATAGCCAAATATCTCCCACTCTGGAGTATATGAGACTTCTACAATCCTCGGACATCAGGAATCATGGGCATCAGAACTCATCATAATAGCATTTGAAAGAAAAGAGAGAGGCTCCACATTGTGTGATAAAGTTTTAAAACATGAAATTTATTCATCACACACGACCCCCCCTATTGTCAATGCACTTACAAAAATTTAGTCAAACAATCGCTCAACAGCAGGAAGGCACTGGGCATCAGATGCTATTGTGTCCTTGCAGACACCAGACTTGGCTCGTTCCTCACCCGACCAGCAGGATCTGGACGTAATTTCCGCCTAAGCGTACATCCACATACTGAGTTGCCATGCAGCCGTATCAGAAGCGTTTCGTCACCTGGACTTCCTCCTTTCACTGGGTGTATATGTTTCTAAGATCCTGAATAGCACTACTTTTTTATTATTATTGTATATGTGCATATTTATGGTAATATTTATGGTTTTGATACTACAGGGAGTGCAGAATTATTAGGCAAGTTGTATTTTTGAGGAATAATTTTATTATTGAACAACAACCATGTTCTCAATGATTCCAAAAACTCATTAATATCAAAGCTGAATATTTTTGGAAGTAGTTTTTAGTTTGTTTTTAGTTGTAGCTATTTTAGGAGGATATCTGTGTGTGCAGGTGACTATTACTGTGCATAATTATTAGGCAACTTAACAAAAAACAAATATATACCCATTTCAATTATTTATTTTCAGCAGTGAAACCAATATAACATCTCAAAATTCACAAATATACATTTCTGACATTCAAAAATAAAACAAAAACAAATCAGTGACCAATATAGCCACCTTTCTTTGCAAGGACACTCAAAAGCCTGCCATCCATGGATTCTGTCAGTGTTTTGATCTGTTCACCATCAACATTGCGTGCAGCAGCAACCACAGCCT
>BLSH010419824.1:561241-573442 GCA_018402905.1 Glandirana rugosa
GAGGGCGACGACAGCTAGTTCAGGTCACTGGACCCTCGGCCCCCCGCCCCGGTTCAGGGTAACAAACACAATTATGTGCGTCGTCGTCCTGAGCCCTCGTGCGGGCGTGCCTACTGGGGTCCGTTTACGAAGGGTGCCCACCAGTGAGATCTTCTCCTCCTCGGGCCTCGTGGCGACCTCCTAGGGTCTTCTGCCCCGATCCCCAGTGAGACACGTTTTGCCGACTCCACTCATACTGTACAAACAATAAAATTTTTTTCTGACACTCGGAAATGTGACACACGTCTTAATAATCCGTTTACTCATAAAACTGGTGTAGTAGGAGAAATACGTACAACAGAATGAGGTTCGACATATCCGAGCTTTCGGATGATGGTTAATTCGTATAATCCACTAATTGGTAGTAGGCTTTCGAGCCTATACAGCTTGGAGTAAGACAACATGCATAAAGAGGATGATGTGGTCAAAATACTCATTTGCCTAATAATTCTGCACACAGTGTAAAGGCTCACAGTCTTTTTTTAAAATAACAAACATGTCATACTCACCTCAGCCGTTTTGCACAGAGTGACCCCTAGCCCCGTCTTCTGGGATCCTCCAGCGGTGCTCCGGGCTCCTCCTCTTCTAGAGTGACCACCCGTGGGAAGCATTTGCCTGGGGTCATCCGTGCGGGCGTGCTCCCGAGTCCTGCTGCTGCGTGTATTAACACAAACAATGGGACTTGGCCCCGCCCCCCGGCTCCCAGGTCACTGGACTTGATCGACAGCAGCGGGAGCCAATTGCTCCCCTGCTATCAATCCAGCCAATGAGGACCGGAGCAGCTTGGGTGAGCTGCAAGGCTCATCCCCGCCGCGGGAACATTTTGGGCTCAGGTAAGTAAAAGGGTGGCTCGGGGAAGCTGCTGCAGGTGAAAAGGTTTTTCACCTTAATGCATAGATTGCATTAAGGTGAAAAACCTTGAGGGTTTACAACCTCTTTAGAAAAGTGTCCCGTGTACATTAAGCCTAAGACATCAACACAGTATATGGTACAGCCTTTTCCTGGGTTTGTACATCAAAGTCAGTGATAGTTTTCTGATTTCACTGGACAGCCATGACCCCAAGTGAAATAGGTCAGTTAATGTCTTGTGACCACTGTGGCAACCATTGAAAATTCTTTGTAAATAAACATTTGATCTCTACATTCTATTGCATCATATTTTCCTACAAAACAAAGACTTCCTCAATTTTGTTACAGTTAAAACATATTTTTTATACCAGTGGGGGCAACAAAAACAAATTGTTTTTCACAATTTTGGTTTTTCAAAAGTGATGTAATTGTCTCTTTTATCAGAAGCTATCCATATTTAAGAAAAGTAACGTTCAATGTAACTATTTAACTAAAGCACAATTGTCATTTTCTTTGAGCAAATTACCTGTTTTCTTGTTCAGTAATTTTTTTGTATTGTGCATTGGAGACAAATTAAAACAGGGCATATGTGCTTAGTGATATAGAAGGTTACATCACCATCATACAACAAAAAAGTGATCTACAGGCGGTCCCCAGGTTACAAACAGGATAGGGACTGTAGGTTTGTTCTTAAGTCAAATTTGTTTGTAAGTGGAAACAGATACATTTTTTAAGTGTAGCTCCAGCCAAAAAAACTATTTGTAAGCTTTTTGGATAACATAGGGACAGGTTAACACCCCTGTAATGTTTGTTTTGCTGTCTGTGCCCCTGTTCAGAAGATTTCACCTCACTTTCTGTCCCAATGAAAATCAGATTTTGAAAATTTTAGGTTGGTGTGGAGACACCTTTTTCCCATAATAACTCTTACAGGAGTGAATTTCCCTTCCTAGGGGGAGATTTCCACTCACTTCCTGTTGTCTCCCTCCGTTTGTAAGTAGGAGTCATTTGTAAGTCGGATGTTTGTAATTAGGAGACCACCTGTATTCTGCATTCGGTGGAGTATCAGGTTCAGACATACTCAGGTATGCCAACAGTAGAGCCCAATCTGAGCATTGAGTGGTAGCACTTGTAACAGTGCATGCGGGTGAGTCTTTAGGGTTCTAATAGGGTGTGATTGAAGCCAGGTGGTAAATATGTATCTACCCAGGGTTGTCACACTTAGTATATTATTATTATTACTATACAGTTTGTGCAGCACTTTACAATGTGGAGGGGGGACAGCACAATTACAAAACAATTCAATACAGAAGAGACAGGAAGTCCCTGCTCATGGAGCTTACATTATAGAGGGAGGGTAAGATGGAACAAAAGGTAATAGCTGCGGGGATGATTTGATGGGGGTGGCTCGGGTGCAGTTTTTAGGTGGGTTTGGGATAGGCCTCCCTGAATAGATGAGTTTTCAGGGATCTCCTGAAGGTAGACAGGGTGGGGGCTGATTGGACATACTGGGGAAGGGAGTTCCGGAGGATCGGAGAGGCTCTAGTGAAGTCCTGGAGGGGAGCGTGGGAGGAGGTAACCAGGGAGCTAGAAAGTAGGAGGTCCTGGGAGGAGCGGAAGGGACGATTGGGGCGATATCTGCAGATGAGGTTAGGGATGTAGCTGGGGGCGGTGTTGTGGATGGCCTTGTATGTTATGGTTAGTATTTTGAATTTTATACAATGGGGTAGTGGAAGCCAGTGAAGGGATTGGCAGAGAGGGGCAGCAGTCATGGATTGGTTAGTGAGATGTATGAGTCTAGCAGCAGCATTTATGATAGACTGAAGGGGGATAGCCTGTGTAGGGATAGGCTATTGAGGAGAGAGTTGCAGTAGTTGAGGCGGGAAATAACCAAGGAGTGAATAAGTTGCTTTGTGGTGTCATTAGTCAGGAAGTGGCGAATCCTGAAGATGTTACGGCGGTTAAGGCTGCAAGATATAGCCAGTGATTGGATGTGGGGGCTGAAGGAGAGGTCAGAGTCAAGGATTACACCCAGTACCCTGGCATGTGTAGAGGGACCAATGGTTGTGCCGTTTATCTTAATAGTAAAGTCATAAGGAGGAGACCGGGAAGGAGGAAACATAACAAGCTCAGTTTTAGAAAGATTGAGTATAGTTAGTGATCCTGTCCATTAGTATTGCCTCAATCCTTTCTTGCCCTGTTTATGTGATTCTATTTTTAGTTCTGATGAGGCAAAGTCTGGGGCTGTTTCAGCTATTGTTTGTTTGGCTGCCATAAGTACTTGCAGTTGGATTGCATGTTGTGCCTACTCAGGAGTGGAGTTATTGATGCCAAGGAGCCCAGTGTTAGGACCTGGATCACCTGCTGGTTGCACTGTGGTTTCCTGGGTGAAGAGCTGTAGTTCCAGTGTCCATCAGTGGCTCCCAGCAGCCAGCAGATCCCAGTAATCAGTTTTCACCTGGTGATGGCTGCTGGGAGGTTATTTACTTCCTCCTCTACTAGTGCCTCTTGTCTTAGTGATTTGCCTGCCAGTCAAATGCATGCCTTCTCTTAAATCCTGTGTCTGATTCCAGCCTGATCTTGATCCAGCCTTGTACCTATGTCCTGCTCCTGATCTTGCGCTTGCCTTGCATCTTGTACCCTGTACCCTGCTACCTTATATCTTTTCCCCTTGTTCTCAGTTCCAGTCCTGGTTCCCTCTGTGCATCTCCAGTTTTACCCTGTGATTCGTGATCCTCATTTTGTATATATTGTATTATAGTTAGCTTGTTAGGTATTTTGTCTTTGGGTTATGGTTCACTTGCACCTTCAAGTTTGCTGTGTTTTCTGTTTGCTGGTGTTTGAAGGAATTTTGGTCTCACTGTAAATGAATCATACTTTAAATATATAGTCTAGTCTCAGCTTCTTAGTGTAGCTATGCAGATTTGGCCATCTCTGCTGCTGATTCTTGACACTCAAATATCATGTGGAAGACTTTAGCCCAAAAGTTGGCAACTACCAGACAGATCAACCAAATGTTCAAATGAGATCTTAGCTCTACACAACCCTGGAAGATAGATAACGGAGGACAAACTTATTCATCCAGGCAGGGACTTGGTAGCAGATGGAGAGCATATAATTTGTCTTTAGGGCTGTAACATGCAGGGAACAAGACTTTGTTGCTGCCTAAGTTTGCTCCCAATCATGATAGTGTACAGTAGGAGATGAAGCCTGTGGAGTGGGGAACCCTCAAACATTTCTGTTCCAAGTGTAGTACCCTGGTCTTGAATAGGGATGCTGTCAAATCTAGTTTGCTAGGTGGTAACTAACCTGGCCAATAGTTAGGGGATTTCCTGATTCTTTTCTTAACTCTGAGTTTGATGTGCCTCTCTCCTCTGCCACTGGGTGGTATGGTTACCCATGGCATTGAACTTGGAATATAAGTGGATGGGTTGCTCCAGAGAATCGGCAGAGGTCTTCTTGGGCCCCATACCCTACTGGGAGAGCCCATTTATTTGGGAGGAGTCAGGTGATTGGGGTTCGGTGCCACCTGGACGGCTGTCTGGGTGGACGTGTGTTGAAAGCCCCTGGCTGCTAGCCCAGAAGCCTGAAGCCTATCCGGGAGTTCCCTGGTTGTTGGGTGGTCTGAGGCCTACCCAGGATAAGAAGGAGCAGCGTCGGGTTGGGGCTTCATGTCGGAAGCCTAACCAAGTTGCATGGGTACTGCTGGCCGGAGAACCCCTCTTTGTCGGAGGTGAAGGGGCAGAGTTGCTAGCGGAGGATAACTATTCCTGTCGCCAGAGGCAAAGTTTGAACCAGGGTCAGAGGTAAAGAGGAAACTGTCACCCTCAAGGGGCAACACACCTGTTATCAGAGGCCAGAGTTCAGAGTCTGAGAGAGTAGCAGAGCAGCCTTGTTCGCCAACTGGGGACGGTGAAGAAGTTGGGAAAGTCTCAGCAGAAGTCAAGATAGGAACCCAGCAGGATAGCAGGGGTGACGCTTGCAAGAGAGTTCAGCAGTTGGGCTGAAGAGCCGAATAAGGGACCCAGCAGGTCAGCGTGGGTGGCACTCAGAAGATACAGCAGTTGGCTGTGTGGAGTTCAAGGGACCCAGTGGCAGTGGGAGTGCAGGGAGTCTTTAAAGAGAGACTTTGAGCTCAAGTTCATGAAGCTGTAGCGGGAGGCTCAGAGATGGAGGCCAGGTTATACACAACGGGGATACCAAGTTTGGTATGTGTAAAGATCTGCGTTGAAGTCAAAATACAAGTTCAGTTGCTAAATTAAACAGCTCTTTCAGATGCAGCTCAGTGTTTTGGCACCTGCTCAAAGGGTGTCCTGGCCCTAACCCTCTCTCCTCAGTTCTTTAAGAGAAAATACATCTCTTTTGTTCTGCATCATCAAAGTGTCTGGTGCCCAACTTAATCTACACTAGTGACCTACACTGTGAGAATGGATGTTGGCTCTCCCTGACCCTGAAGTTCACCATCAGCTCTTCAGAGGTCAGGCCATGGCTATACAAGTTAGGCGATGAAAGAGGTCCAGGAAAATACTTGTAAACAGTGAAAAAATAGTGCACTAATCCCACTTGTACATATGTTGAAATATTATTATAATAATGTAGCCATGTTCTCCCTTGGGAGTGGCTGGTAGTTGTGGTTCACCTGCCCGCTGCCCTCAATCACACTATGTCCACACATCTGGAGTCACGGAACAGGCCAGTACTTTCTTTTGTTTTTTTATTTGAGGGGATAAACTTGGATGGGGAAAGGGGTTAACTGTGGGATGCCCAAAGAATTAAATCACAGGACCTTCTATATACATCTGCAGTATATACACTCCAACTTCCTCCAGCACAATGACTTGCTGACCATTCTTCTCCTCACTTCACACCAGCACACTTCTTAGTTTCCTGGCCAGAAAGGCAATCTATCAGGCCGCCATGACACCCGTTTATGAAGCCACAGGCCTTCCATTGTGTAGCTAAGTACGTTGGTGCTAGTGGGGTATTGACGGACTACAACTCCCAGCCCATCCTCTTCCAGGCCGCTCCAGCCTGCTTTCCTATCCAGTGACACACCTTCATCTGACTGGCTCCTCTGACCTTCACAGATGGTCCACTACCCTCCCCCAGCCTGCTCCAGCCTTCTCATCCAGCTCCCAAGGTCTGTCACTCACCGACAACCGGTGGATCCTTTTAAGAGTCTCTTAGAATGTAGGACTCTGCTGCTGCTCTCCTGCTTCCTTGTGCTACTCCAGGAATCGACTCCACTCCTGGCTGCACCCAAGCCTCCAGGCCCCAAGGTCACTCCCACCAGACTGGGGGCTCTGCTCCACAGCCTCTGCTACATTCTCCTCACCTGCACCCGAACTCTCCTCCCCCCTGCTGGCAGATTACTGTATTTAAGGAGCCCCGCTCTCTGCCAATCCAAACTGTGGATTGGTCAGGGTTCCTTGAGAAAATGACACCTCCTCATCCATCCCCTTTTCCAAAGCTTTCCTAGCTCAAAAAGGGAGGAGTAGGGGTGTTCTTTCCTGCAAACTCCAGCCCTCCCTGAGCCACTCCCCAGCCCAGATCAAAACAACCAGGCCTGCACTCACTGTCAGGCCTGACTAGATTTTACCTTTCCTATCAAAAAGTTACAAAAATAGAGCACCTATCACTATGGGGGCACTACAATAAAATAAAAAAAAAATAAAAAAATCTGCCACTAACAGTAGCATGAACAATATAAATAACACACTAAAGTGCATGAGTAAATAATAAATAATTCAAGTGAAGAACATCCCACACAATAGTATCAGGTCTAGGATCATTCCGTAGACATGTGCCATGTAGTAAAAATAATTCAGTGAAATATAACCACCATCGCCACCTTCAGGTGAATTGGCCGCTCACCTCAGAAAAAGACACCCCTAGTTCTAGTCAAGCTTTTGGTTTAATGGACTTCAGTAATCCTCAAATAAGACACCGCTGTATATTTAATCCTCTTTATCTTCTGAAGTATGCTGGAACCACTGCTTGTCTTATTCCTGCAGCGCTTTTGTGTGATTCTCTGTTCTTTGGCACATGCAGAGAAAGATCTTTAGGACAGGCTTCTATTACTCTGCTCTCTCTTTAGTGTGAGTCTTTGTCTGGCTAGCCCTGGTTGGCGCCGTGCCAGTCACATGACATAGGTGGTTCCGATCCCTTCCTGCAGCAGCAGCAGAGGAAGACGCTGGAAAACCTGCATGTACCGGGAGATCTGGATAGAGGGCAGATCCTGTGTGAGAGAGCTGCCCGCCGCAGCCAAACAGCGGGGGAGCACAGGTCACCGGAAACAGTGTGGCTGGAACACAGGGATCAGCTGTTCCACCAACAGGAAGCTGACTAAACCTTCAGATCAATTAATATTCGCTATTGTCTTATACACAATCAACGCTACTATTAGGACATGGCACTCCATTTGGCAAGCGTCAGGAGGCATATCACATAAAGCTGTGAGAGTACTACCCCTACAAGCCTTACAATCCATTCTGGCCAATATCTCTCTATCCAATTGGTGTAAAGCTGGAGTCACATTGTTTGATCATCTATATGAGAATTCGGTGCTTCTCTCTTTTCAACAATTACGAAATAAATACCAGATACCTGCCAACGACTTTTTTAAATACCTCAGAATTCATTCCGTTCTCTCCAAATCTACCTGGTCTAGTAATCTCCTTTTATGGCAAGCTCTAAGCTTCTACCTCAATGCAAATGCTAAAGAGAAGGGCATATCTTATTATTATAAACTGCTAACCCTTCAACCTCCAACAAATCCAGTTCTATGCTAAAATGGGAGACCGAACTCCACTGCACTTACACTCCTCAGCAATGGCTCCAAACACTACGACGCCCGATGAAATATTCCAAATGTCTCACACACTGGGAAGGAGTGCAAAAAATATTTCACAATTGGTACCTTACACCAACGAAACTTGCTAAGATCTACTCTTCATCCTCTGCCAACTGCTGGAGATCCTGCGGGCAAACTGGATCAACCATACACATTTGGTGGTCGTGCCCTAAACTCTCCCCCCTTTGGCGGTGTGTTACCAAATTCCTGTCAGACATGCTCAATAGGCCGCTAACCCTCTCTCCGCAAATGATAATGTTTGGGTTTTATATTGACTCCTGGCCCACTACCACTCATGCAATACTGACCCATGTACTCATTGCCATCAGACTATCAATTGCCAGGAAATTGAAATCTTTAGAACCCCCCTCTATAAGTGACGTCTTCTTCTCTTTAAACAATCAAGGTCTTATAGAATATATGTTTGCCAAGGCTCACCTCCAAGTTCCCCTATTTCAAAGGAGATGGAATCTATGGTTGAAACATCCTAAGTACAACCTACCATCCTAAGCAGCTAATTCGTTAGAGCTACTATGCACTTTCACACTGAATACTCTTAAGTGTTACTAGTCACTAACTTGACATATTCACCCATTTGTGCTGTGAGGACGGGGTGAGCGCCCCCCACCTTGCAAGGGTAGTGCCCCCCCCCCCCGTCTTTCCACCCCTTCCTGTGTGTGTTCAAGTTGCTTATCCCTACCCTTCATTGATAATATCTACTCATCACATTGTTTTAGTTATGTTACACATCACCTGATCTGCTTTTACATTGTCAAATGTATGTACGCTGATGTATTTGATATATAATTCAAGTTAAAAAAAAAATATTCGCCAATCAGGAAGCAGTTCCTGTGACCCAATTGGCCAGTGAGTCTTAGGGAGCCAATCGTGTCTCAGGACATACTTCCTGTTCGCCCAGAAGGAGAATCAATGGCCCGCCGCTTCATTCCCCCTGACTCCAAAGGTAATGCCCTGATCGCTGCTGTCCCATCCTTCTCCTGCGCGCGCAGAGGGGGGCGATCGCCACATTCCCGTCCGTCTCCGGTGGCGGGGGGGGGTTGGTTCCTCTTGACGTCCTCCTCCACCTGTATTACCACTGTGGATGAGCACCACTTGCAGTAGAGAAAATAGACTGCACCTTCATACAAGCAGGGATCTTTTCTAGCTGCAAAGCTATAGGTCTGACTTTGCAGGGGGCAGACCAATACAGAGAAATCACTGCTTCTACAGAAAGAGCGAGACTCTTTCTTCACAGCAAGTTAACAGGGGACAGGCTTATTTACTTAGGCTGTGGCTGAGCGGTAACACTGAACATTTTTTGAATGCATCTGAAAATAATTAGTTGATTTAAACTGAAAGCTTAGTTGGGCTTTATAGAACACATGTAACTAAAGCTATCCCAATGCATTGCAAATTGTACAATTATAGATTTATGAGCAACTTTGAAGTGTTAGGGCCTACCTTACTAGATATGTATTTGATAGATTGTTTAGGGAGGCCCTCAGACTATATAGTTGTTGGAAAATCTAAAGCGGATTGTACAGCAATTGTACGGTCAGATTGTTATGTGTATGGCCGTCTTAAGCTAAAGAAACATTTTATATCTCAACACAGCAGTTATCAAAAGAGCTATAAACCACCAGGTAAAGTATTTATCAGTCTTGACTTGACCTGACCTTGAATTTACCAATATTGACCTGAGCTTGATCTGGGCCTTCATGCTATTGATGGCTTCACTGACCAACAGTCAGTCATGAGAAGGGGTAAAGGACAGGGCTAAGTTCAATTTAAGTTAATTTCTAGGTGTGTTTGGTATTTGAAAATCCCTGGGCTGGTACTTGAAAATACATCAGGTGCTGCTGAGTCCTGCTTTGCACTGTGTTTTTAAAGTGGTTGTTAACCTGTGACAACCACTTTAACCTACAGGTAAACCTATGATAAGGCTTACCAGTAGGTGCCCTGCATATCTGGCAACCTGTACGGTTCAGGAGACATGCAGGTAATTTGCTGTGCCGACGTCATGTCGGCACATGCACAGTGAAGAAACGGCATCTGTGACGTTCCTCCACTGCGACCGTGCCGTGACTGGCGGCTCCCGCGCGCATGCGCAGGAGTGACGTCACGCGACTCCGGCCAGTCACAGCGCCAGAGTCACGGCCCCGGAAGGAAGAGGGTCAGAAGATGGATGCCGCCAGGACGGGGACAGCGCTGGATGTCGCAGGCTTCGTTTACAGGTAAGTGGCACATAATGGGCTATTATGCGATGCATAGTAGCCCATTATGCTTCCACATTACAGGGGAATATAGAGGAAAGAAAACCCCAGGTCTTCTAAATTTAAAGAGAGATGGACAGAAGGGCTGCATAACTGGGGGGAGGCATAATCCCTAAGAAAGAGTTAAAAGGGTAGAGAGAAACAACAGTCCTTACCTGATTGGAAGCCATAGGTCAGGTGGAAAGAAGGAACCACAGTACTTCCAGGGGCTGCTAGGAGTTCTTTCTGGAAAGATCAACCAGGAAAAAGGTTGTCCTACCTGCTTGCCCTTGTCTAATGATACTCATTGTATTGGTTTTATAGCTGCTTGTCATGGAAGCTTGGCAGGTTAGGGAGTGTTTGGGTGTCTGTGAAATGGCTACAAAAAGGGGGTACCCATCTGGTGGTATGGGCTCCCCACCAGGATGTCAGTTGTTTAATGGGGTTCAGTCCCCTTGGGAAATTGGAATTAGTCAATTTGGGAGTTGTGCTCAAACTGATGGGGTGCAGCTGGGACAAGGATGGAGTTTAGGTAAGCCTTTTGTCTTGGGCTGATGTGGCTGTTTAAACCTATGTTGACACTAACATTGCCATTAGAGTTGAGCGAACCTCTGGAAGTTCGGGTTCTGCTGGTCCGGCCGAACTTCGGGACAAAGTCCGGGTTCGGGTCCGGACAGAACCCGAACGTTCGCACGGACTCTGAACCCCATTGAAATCAATGGGGACCCGAACTTTTAGGTACAAAAATGGCTGTAACAATGTCCTGGCAAGTGCTAGAGGACTGCAAAAGGAAGTAAAATGGGGGGTAAGGGCAGGGCAAGTGCCCTACAAAAAAATGGGGATAGGGAAAATAAATTAAAAGCAAATAAAAAAATGGGAAGGGGGGTGGATGTGGAGTAGGAGCCTAGAGGTTGACTAGGCCGTGACCGTGGCAGTGTAGGTGGAAGTGGCGGTGGTAGAGGAGTAGGAGGAGGTGGCCAACATGGTATTTTTTTTTTTTTTTGTTTATAATTGGAGTAGCCCCAAAATATTGAGGCCTATTCCAAAAAACAAGTATATGAATGGCTGTGTGAGTCCGGTCTAAATGTTTATTCTGCACAAGGTACAGACAAGTCTTGTGGGATCCATGCCTGATTCATTTTAATAAAGGTTAACTTGTCCACGTTGGATGTGGACAAACGGCTCCGCTTGTCTGTGATAACGCCCCCTGCCGTGCTAAACACACGTTCCGACAATACACTGGCTGCAGGGCAGGCCAGCACCTCCAAGGCATAAAGGGCAAGCTCAGGCCATGTGGCCAATTTGGAGACCCAGAAGTTGAATGGGGCAGACCCATCAGTCAGTACGTGTAGGCGTGTGCCCACATACTCTTGCACCATGTTTCTGAAAAGCTGCCTCCTGCTAAGACGTTGTCTATCGGCTGGTTGTGCTGTTTGTTGTGGCGGGCTGCTGACAAAGCTTTGCCACATTTCAGCCATGCTAACCCTGCCTTCTGAGGTGCTGGCGGTGGCACAGCTGCGTTGGTGGCCTCTACCTCCTCCTCTACCTTCACCTTGTGCTTCCGCTGAGCCCCCGGTGTCATTTGGGAATGCCCTCAGCAGCGCCTCTACCAGTGTGCGCTTGTAGTCGCGCATCTTCCTCTCACGCTCCAGTGAGGAAATTAAGGACGGCACGTTGTCCTTGTAATGGGGATCCAGCAGGTTGGCCACCCAGTAATCAGGCACTGCAGCATGTAGTCGGCCATGTGTGCCAGGCTGCCCACAGGCAAAGACAAGCTGTCCTCTGTGGGAGGTATATCATCTGTGTCCTCTGTATCCCCCCAGCCACGCTCCAGTGATGCCCACGAGCTGCGTTGGGTGCCACCCTGCTGCAATTCCTCCTCCTCCTCCTCCTCATCTTCCTCGTCCTCCTCCTCCTCCAGAACTGTGCCCTGGCTTGAATATTTTGGACCTGGCCTATGCTGGTGCAGGAACCCACCCTCCGAGCCACTTGCTAATGACTGGCCTGATAACCGTGGATATGACCCCTCTTCCTCCTCCTCATCCTCCTGTGCCACATCCTCTTCCATCATGGCCCGAAGTGTTTTTTCAAGGAGACATAGAAGTGGTATAGTAATGCTGAGAACAGCATCATCGGCACTGGCCATGTTGGTGGAGTACTCAAAACACCGCAATATGCTACACAGGTCTCGCATGGAGGCCCATTAGTTGG
>BLSH010419824.1:581525-592463 GCA_018402905.1 Glandirana rugosa
CGTGGCGAGTGTGGTCGTCGTCCTTGGAGAGGTGGCGAGTGTGGTTGTCGTCCTTGGTGAGGGATGTGGTCATACACTACTAAAATCTTACTATTAGACAGAAAGTGTCGTGGCTGTCTTTGGACAGGGATGACGTCATACTCTACTAAAAGCTTGTTATTAGAGGGGGAGTGTCGTGGCTGTCCTTGGAGAGAGATTACGTCATATTAGGGAGAGGTTCCTGTTGGTGCTCTGAGGGAGAGTTTATCGTTATAAAACCATCTCCTACTGCATTGAGGAGAGGTTCCTGTTGGTGCTCTGAGGGAGAGTTTATCGTTCTAAAACCATCTACTACTGCATTAGAGAGAGGTTCCTGTCGGTGCTGTGAGGGGGAGATTATTGTTCGAAAATCATCTCATACTGCAGTAGGGACAGGTTTCTGTCGGTGCTGTGAAAGACAGATTATCATTCTAAAATCATCACATACTGGTGTAGGGAGTGGTTCCTGCTGTTGGTGTGAGCGGTGGAGAGGTTCCTGCTGCTGGTGTGAGCGGTGCATTTCATGCACAAAAATAAAATGTGCATCTACAATTTTCTTTTTTTTTTAAAAAAAAAGAATAATAATTTATTTATTTTTTTTGTATTAATAAATAGTGCTACATAGTACATTTGTGTCCAGAATGAGGAGAGCGTCAAATAAGGGTTGTGGTGCTGCTGGTGCTGCTGGTGTTGGTGGTGTTGCTGAAGCTGCTGTTGCAAGGAGAGGACATGGTCGATCTGTGCCAGCTACATGCAAAAGTGAAACACCTTCCTCAGGTAGCCGACAGAACCTTCAATGTTATATGGTAGGCCCGAATGGCGCTCAACGAATGGTGAGGCCAGAACAAGTACAGGCGATAGTAGATTGGGTGGCTGACAATGCCTCCAGTTCCTTCACATTGTCTCCCACCCGGTCCCTTGATGAAAGCTCAGAGTTGGCACCTGAACCCCATGGCCATCTATCTTTCATCTCAGCCCCTTGTAAATCAGCCAAGCAGTCTGAGCCTCAAGTCATGCAACAGTCTCTTATGCTTTTTGATGACTCTCCTGGTGTGCTTTCCGTGGGCCATCCACATAGCCCCAGAAGTGGAAGACATTGAGTGCACCGATGCCCAACCACTTCTGTTGCAGGATGAGGACATGGAAACACCAGCGCAGCATGTCTCTGATGATGACGAAACACAGGTGCCAACTGCTGCAGCTTTCCACAGTGTGCAGACTGACAAAGAGGGCAGTGGGGAATGGTGGGTGGAAGATGATGTGGAGGAGGATGATGAGGTCCTATACCCCACATGGAATGAGGGTCATGTGAGTGACGTGTGCAGTTTGGAGGAAGAGGTGGTGGTCGCACAGAGGCACCAGCACAGCAAAAAAGGAAGCAGGTTGCAAAAATGGAGCGAGCGTCCCCTAGACAGTACGCCTGCTACTACCCACCGCACCCAGGGACCTAGCACACCAAAGGCAGCTCAAAGGCGTTCCCCGGCGTGGCAGTTCTTCAGACAATGTGCTGACTACAAGACACGAGTGGTTGGCACACTGTGCAATGAGAGCCTTAAGCGAGGCATAAATGTTATAAACCTGAGCACAACCTGCATGACCAGGCATCTAAATTCAAAGCACTTGCTGCAGTGAAATAAGTGCCTCGGCCACCTCCTGCTTCCTCTTCTGCTGCTGCCTCAGCCTCTTCCTCCACCTCTACAGTGCCAGTGTCACCTGCCACCCAGCAAACAGAGCATGTGACCGCAACGCCACCATGTCCGCCACCGTCCCCAAGCATTTCCACACGGTTCCATGGAAGCTTACAGCTCTCCATCTCCCAAACACTGCAGAGAAAGAGGAAGTACCCCCCTACCCACCCGCGATCCCTTGCCCTGAATGCCGTTATCATTCCACCATATCAGTTGGTGAGGTGAAACCTTGTACCTGGAGGGTCTTTTTTTGTTTACATCTATGCGTGGTGCCTACACACCAACGGGCTACCTGCCTACGCAGTACTTTGATTGGGGCTGGGCTACTTCCTCCATTTTGATTCTTGCGGGAGAAAGTTCTTGGAGTCTGATTGAAAGGGGAGGTGGACGTGTACCCCTGGGACCACTCTAGGGCCCCTCCAGCACCCGGTGGACCTAATTGATCTTTTGGTCCTTTTTGGATCCTTCCTAAGTATGTTGGGCCATTCTTTCGTCTTGGCCTTACCCGATTGAGTCTGACCTCTACTTTTTAAGACACTGAGAAACATGGTATACAGTGTCTTCCCTGAGGAAGAAGTATGAAATAATTGAAAACTTCGAAACATGTTGGAGATGGAGCCAAACTCTGTATATCAGGGCGCACTATATGCCTGAGGGTTTGCTAGCTCCTGCACTAGTATATTGTATTAGGTGGTTCACATTTTAAACTGCTATTCATGGTTTTGTGTTGTGACCTTAGGGTCACCTTTTCCATGTGGGACTTTTTAACTTTGATTTAATAAACTGTACAATTTTACTATTGAACTATTTCCTTGGACATCAGTGTTGTGTCAAATCCCTGTGGGCCCTATCTTTTTACATTGTTTGTATTAGGGAGGCAACACGATTTCCTTGACTTACCTCATATTGAGAGGTGCAAGGGGACCGCCTCACTTTTCTAAATTATTTGTACAGTCCCCATCCAAGTTTGTTCCCTTTTCCCCCTCCCTTTTATTTTATGGGATGCCCTTGCTCCTGGGCCCAGGAGCCATTTTCTAAATTAGCTGGGTTTTGGTGGGGGTGAGTGTAGTGCTCCCTACCTCTAGGTAGGTGCTAGGTGATAGATTTTTATGGTAGGTGAGGTTAATTTAATCAGGTCTGACTGGAAGTCAGGCCTGGTTGTTTTGATTTTGGGCTGGGAGTGGCTCAAGAAGTGGTTGGTGACTCACAGGTGGTGACAACTCTCGGTTACCACCCCTTTGCTTCTAGAGGGTTCTGGAAGGAAGGATGTGGAAGATGGGTGGAACTGCCTGAGGTTTTTGGAAAGGAGGATTCTGGATTGGCAGGAGGCATGCCTTTTCAAATTCCTGGGGTTGGCCCGGCCGGGAGGGAGAGTTCGGGTGGAAGGAGATGGAGTAGTACGGAGGCTGTCGGAGCCGTGAGGGTAGCCCTCAGTTTGGGGGGGGGTGGCTTCAGCCTGGAAGAGGATGGGCTGGGAGCAGTAGTCCATCATGGCTAGCTAGCACTTCAACTAATTTCTCCTACACTATAGGGGCCCCTGCCTGTAATGGGCGGTTCTGAGGCTGTGCTAAAGTAACAGCAGGCTTCACCATGTGCTAGAAAACATGTTTGTGCAGGAGGGAGCTAGAGGAAGTAACCGATAAGCAAGATTAGGCTGGAGGAAGAAGAGGAGTGTATATACTGGAGTGTATATAGAAGGTCCCGTGAAAGAACTTTTAATCCTTGGGCATTCCATAATTACCCCTTTCCCCATCCAAGTTTAATCCCCTAGTAAAACAAAAAAACAAAAGTACCGGCCTGTTCTTGTGACTCCGGATGTGTGGAAAAAAGCGATTGAAGGCAGTGTGACAGGTGGAACCACTACTTCCAGCAACCACCAAGGGGGCAATGGCTACATTTATTTTTGAAGAATTATAGAAATACACAATGACTACTCAAAAAGTTTTACACATAAAACTTCAGTTTGCTCACTTTAAATATGAAGGTTGTTTAATAACCACTGATCCTCCAATGCTTAGCTGCAGAGTGCCTCCTGGACAGTCCAAGTAGCTTCATACAATCTGCCCCCAGTAGTTAGCAGGAAATCGTATGAAAGGATTATCCCTGGAGCAGGCCAGACGCCGGAGGATGAATAGCAGCAGAACCTCCCTGTGATTTCTAATCTGCTCTAGCAGATGTGTTTAGAGCCTGCTGGAGCTCTGCGTTGTGTTTCCAAGCTGCTGAGTGCCACCATGTGGAGGAGACCGTGGAATCTTACCAGGAACACAACTGTGCTGAATACAGCTTTAATAATGCAACTGTTTTAGAAGAAATAGTCAAAGTTTCTCAAAACTAGAGCCAAACAAATAATTTACCTCATAGCTGTCCCTGATAGTATGTCCCTCTTGTGGTTTCCTACTATATAGCCCCCCCACCTTACTGTTTACTGCAGATGTAATGTACAGATTTGCTTCTACTGTAAATAAAACCTTAGCACACGTGTTTTTTTTTTTTTTATTTTACTGGGCAATTCAGTCTGGTCATATATAGGTATATGTCACAGACAGACTCATAAGACCCTCCAATTCTTAATTATTATTATTATACTGGATTCATATAGTGCCAACAGTCTATGCAGTGCTTTACAATGTAAAGGGGGGGCAGTACAATTACAATACAGTTCAATACAGAAGGACTAGGAGGGCCCTGCTCATGGAGCTTACAATCTAAAGGGAGGGGGAGGTGGTACAAAAGGTAATAGCTGCAGGGGGTGAACTAATGGAGGTGATTTGGGTGCAGCTCTTGGTGGAAGCGGGGTAGACTTCCCTGAATAAGTGAGTTTTCAAGAATCTCCTAAAGGCAGAAAGGGTAGGACCAGATATACAGCGGCAGGGATTTCCAGAGGATGGGAGAGCCTCTGGAGAAGTCTTGGAGTAGAGCATGAGAGGAGGAAACAAGGGAGCTACAGAGCAAGAATCTTGGGTCCCATAATAGGCCAGTGTTCACCCTATTTAGTTCATAATTTTGAAACGTGTTCAGTTGCCTGCCCACTGGTTTATGCCTTGTGTTTGACTTGCTTTATTACAATATACTTACGTTATCTAACACTCAGCTGTCAGTGATCTATTTCCTGAGTACTGGTATGGAATGGTAATATACTAACACTTAAGTTACATAGGTGTGAACAGCTTTCAAATTAAACCTTCTGTGTGCAGCAACCTCCCCAGCACCCCCTAATAACTCACCTGAGCCATTTCTGTCTGCATCAATGTCCACGAGTGTCTTAGCTGTCCCAGACACTACTCTGGCTGAGACACAGCAGCGGCACCATTGGCTCCTGCGGCTGTCAATCAAAAATCAGTCTGCCAATCAGGGGAAAGAGGGGGCGGGCCGGTTCTCCATGTCTGAATGGATACACGGAACTCTGACTCGGCTCGGGTGCCCCCTGTAGCAAGCTGTTGGTTGAGGAGGCACTCACCAGAGGGAGGGGCCAGGAGAGCAGAAGAGGGACCCGAGAAGAGGAGGCTATGGGCTGATCTGTGCAAATCCAACTGCACGGAGGAGGTAAGTATAACGTTTGTTATTAAAAAAACAAAAAAAAACAAAGCCCACAATCACTTTAAAGAGTCATGGCAGAACAAGGGACACATCTTATCCAGTGTCTCCTGTGGGGGTAAGCTCTACATGTGAACCCAGATCCAGAACACATCCGAGAACTGCATGGCCCTGTATTGTTCGCCATTGTCATCCTGTAAACTAATTGCTAATCGCATGACTACATAATCTTCTGTGGCAGTTAATGTTCTTTAAAACCCTTTAATGAAAACATACTGTATTAAAAGTGAAAAAAACACTTACTTTCCAGCTTCTGAATAAGTATTTACAAAACGCGTTGATCCATATCCTGAATAAGTATTTTGAAAACGTGCCGATCTATACCCCACCACCAAGCAACAGCACAAATCTATAACATGTTATAATGAATTATGGTATTTAGAGGGTGATGGAGTGATACTGGCAATAAGGTGTCCTATAGAACCATGTCAGTCTCTTACAATGATTTTATGATAAACAAGTTTTAATTTGGTCTCAAAAAAATAAAACAAAAAAAGTCTGTGATTTTATGGATATTATGTTTATTTTTTATTACCTTAAAAACCCAAAATATTAGATTTTTGTTATTTTGTTATATGCTTCCAAACAGTCAGTACTGGCCTAAACAATTTGTGACTAGGGATGATTGAAATGGCCTAGGTTTTGGTTAGCGGGCTGTTCGCCGGACCCATTGTAAAGTCTAAAAATTGCAAACTTTAATCCAAACCCCATTGAAGTCTATGAGAGATAAATCTTAAAAATCAATTCTGGTCATTTTCAGGGGTAATAGGCAAGGGATAGTCAAACAAATGGCATAGGGATCTGAGCACTGCCATGGGAGAAGTGTACCAATTCAAAAACATTTTTAAAAAATAGTGTACACTTAGAATAGGGTGTTTCTTTTTAATGCAACGTTTAGGAGGGCATTGGAAAAACAGAATTCTTTTACATTCTTGGGAGATGCCTTTATGCTGTATGTGGTGTTACGGCAGCAGCACTTCAGTCTGATTCAGTTCAACTAGTTTTGGCTGCAACACCTCTTTTCCCAGCAATTACAGACCTGAATTGAATGGTGATAGTAGCAGCCACAACAGATCTAAAAGTTCTAAGAAAATGTACTCTTAAAAAATTAAGCCAAAGCCCTCAGTTTCAAAAAACTGGCCAGTGGCAAAACATTTTCATAGTATAGCTTGTGATCTTTTTTTTCTCAGCTCCACACTGTAAAATGCATTAAAATTTCAAAACAGACTCCTCAAAAATACATCAAAACTACAACCCCATATTGCAGAGATGCAGTTTTTATCCTAAATTAAAAAATACCATATTTCAGACAATATCTATGCATATAGCACAGTGGCAGAAATGTATGTAAGCAGCTTTATTGAGCTGCAATGTAAGAGGGAGAGACAAGGTAATTTTTATCATGAAGTATAAATTAGAGTGTGTTATTTCAAAGACATCATCCAGAAATATTGCATAGACTTGCTGTCCATTATGTAAGCATTTTTACAAGACAGCAATTGAAGAGAGAGAGATAAGGCGGGTATCTCCTTCCTGTAAAGTGTAATATTTTTGCGACAAAATCCATATATATTTAACAGACTCTATGCATATTCATTTTATTTTTATCACTATTCAGGATTAATTTAGCGTGATTGAACCACGGCTGCCTCTCCTTCTCTTCTATTTACCCAGCAAATTGACAACCATGATTTTTTTCCCAGCATTTTGTGTGTCATGATGACAACTGCCCCCCGGGCCACTCCGCCTGCCCCTATACTACCCTAGCCCACCCCTATACTGCCCTTGCCTATCTATATACTATCTGAGACTGCCCCTATACTACCCTAGCCTGTCTATATACTACCCTAGTCTGCCCCTGTACTGCTCTAGCCTACCCCTTGGAATTGAACATAATGGTATGTCATATAATTTTGCATATAGACAAGGTGCTGTTGCATGTAAATCAGACTTCCTGATAAACGTAATTTTAGTTTTAATTATCACTATATAAAATAATGGATGTGAGGGTCTTTTGGTGGGCATGATTTTTTTTTTGGGGGGGGGGTGCAGCATTTCATTCTTGGACCCAAGCAGCACAATGTCTCCGGTCAGCCCCGAATTCAGCACAATAGGAGTCAGAGAGCCCTGATCAATAGAGCTTACAATTTAAAAGGGAGGGTCAAGTGATACAAAAGGTAATACAAGCATGAGCTGATGGAGAAAATAAGTTTAGCTGTTGGAGGATTTGGTGGAGGCAAGATAGGCTTCTCTGAAAAGACGGGTTTTCAGGGATTGCCTAAAGGTGGATAGAGTAGGAGAACTTTGGACATATTGAGGTAAGGCGTTCCAGTGGATGGGAGAGGTTCTGGAGAAGTCCTGAAGGTGAGCATGGGAGGAGGTAATGAGGGAGCTAGAGAGGAGGGGGTCTTGAGAGGAGCGAAGAGAATGATTTGGGGGCAAAGTTGTTGATGACTTTTTAGGTTGTTGCTAGTATTTTGAATTTTATTTACTATGTTGGCAGTTATACCAGGCCACAGCTTCTGAGGCAGAGACCATGCAGGTTTAATCACAATATAATTTCAGAAACAACTGTTAAAAATATTGTACAGACTCCATGCATAGTATGTAAGCACCTTAAGGTAGGGTGCCGTTTTAGTGGAAGACACCAGGCAGCTTTTAATCAAACAATTAGAGTGTACTATTTCAAAGAAAAAAAAGTCATAAATATTGTACTGACTTAATGCACAGTATTTCAGTACTTTTAATAGTTTCTGTCAAAAAAACAATATTTTGAGTTTTGGTTAGTCTGATTGGAAAATCATTTCTGTGGGTAATTCTTGTCCAGTTGACCATAGCCGGAAGATTCAGTTTTCAAAATGAATTTTTGCTAAATAATCAATATTGTTTCTCCAAGCTAGCTCTACGCTTATTGGTCCAACACTTGGCCCCTAAATGTTTTGCACACTTACAATGCCACAATTATTCTTTAGAATGGTTATGTGGAATTCAGTACTTCCTCCTAAGATATACTGTAGCTGTACAACATCCACTGCCTAAACATATACTATATTGTCAGAAAGCATATCTCTCCTTGCAAAACCCCTAATAATTTGACCACTTGTTGCAAGACTTATGTGTCCTAGTGAAAGCCTAAGTTAGGAGACCTAATACAGATATATATAGTACCACCCACTCATAGATACCTCATCATGGCAGCTCCCAGTCAGCAAAAACTGAGATTACAAGACAGATGTTAGCTGGATAGAATGCCAATTTATTTAACATATGTGAACAGATGCTTGCAAAGCACAGAATTAAAATAAGGATTTTGTTTTGAGGGTTTATATCTGCCTTAAAGTGTTGCGCTCCACTCCATGGATGAGAGAAGTCTAATCTTTAAATGTGAATCATCTTAGTGGTATTTATTCTATCTACTCTTTTAAGTTCTTGCTTGATTCTTGTACCTCTAGTGCTAGTTGTTCACCCTTCTCTCTCTGTCTGGGTGTCAGAGATTTCTTGTAGATACACAAGGGTACAATGCTGTTCATTGGCAGAGGTACATTAACCTTATTTCCTCCAATAAAAAAATTATAGCTGGTATATTATTTTAAATTGTACCTGTCATCAATATACAGTACTTTATTTCCCAATTGTACTGGTTCCAAGAGTTACAATTTTTCTGGTTTTGCTGTATATCGGTGACAGGTACACATTGAATGACCACTAGCTCCTTTAACTGAATTTAAAGGGACACTTCCAGCACTGATAAAATGCTTTTTGAATCAGGTGGTTAAGTCAATCGCAAGTTGTTCTGTTCTACGTATATTTTCTTTGTTATATTGAACTGCAGTTTATTATTGTTTTGTAGTATGCTTGCATCTAGTGGCGGTTCTGGGCCACTGCAACTTTTACTTTGTGATTTAGCTTCTCCCTCTGTCCTTTTGTTTAGTGCTAATTAGTTGAGTTCTAGCTAGACCTTCTCTGCTTCTTCCATGTTACCTTAGTCAGCATTAGTTATTTGCAGAGAAAGGGCCTAGGAAAGTCATTATCTTCTCACACTTCAAAGCACTGGAAAAACATCCTCTGTGCTGCAATTAGCTGAAGTAAAACTACATTGGATTCAGCTTCTGTGTCTTATTGAAGAGTGAAGCTGGCTGCAAATGGTGACAAGTCAGCAGGTGATCATACTATCGAAACGGGCTTCTAAGGAGTTAGATGGGTGGTGACCATGGTGGCCATTTTGAAGTCGGCCATTTTGAATCCAACTTTTTTTATTTCAATAAGAAGAGGGTCATGTGACACATCAAACTTATTGGGAAATTCACAAGAAAAACAATGGTGTGCTTGGTTTTAACGTAAATTTATTCTTTCATGAGTTATTTACAAGTTTCTGACAGGCAATTGTCTATGCTGTGAAGATACGAGATGTGCAGCACCTGAAACTACGGATACTGGAAGCCTGTGCTAGCATTTCTCCTGAGGTGTTGCTATCAGTGTGTGAAGAGTGGGAGAAGAGGGTTGCATTGACAATCCAACACAATGGGCAGCACATTGAACACATTTTATAAGTGGTCAGAAACTTGTAAATAACTCATGACCCTCTTCCTATTGAAAAAAAAAAAGTTGGATTCAAAATGGCCGACTTCAAAATGGCCGCCATGGTCACCACCCATCTTGAAAAGTTTCCCCCCTCACATATACTAATGTGCCACAAACAGGAAGTTAATATCACCAACCATTCCCATTTTATTAAGGTGTATCCATATAAATGGCCCACCCTGTAGATGGAGATCTGACTTGGAGACGACTTTCATTGAATTCTATGGGCACAAGTCAGATAGAAGTCACCTAGAAGTAGTACAGAAACCTTTTCTGAAGTCGGAGCGAATTCAGTAGTGTACATTAAGATGGCTCTAATTCACTTCAATGGGATTTCTTATGTCAAGCGATTTGGGGCGACACAAGTCGGATCCCAAGTCGTTGCAGTGTGAACCGGCTCTTAAGGACTGCATGTGTTAGAGCACCCTACAGGAAACCCCAGCTTTTTTACAGAATGGCCATTAAGTACACATTCCTACTTTTTATTTTCATATTTGCAATTAATTTTTTTCTATTTCATTTTCCCATTTTATTTTCTATTCCATGTTCCTGCCTAATGTTCCTTATTTCTGTTCAACACTTCACAACAGACATTCAGCCAGAATTGGGCCAATTCAGGCTACTCTAGAGATGATAAGCATTTCACACTTTCAGTAGTGAATGCATTTGAACTTCTTTGGTAAAATTGAACTTCTCCAGAAGAGAAGGCTGCCTCCCAGGGGGCTTCGTCCCACCTGGGCACCACCATTATGAAGCATACGCAGATGTAACAAATATTGGGGTAGTGCGCTTACTTCACCACGCATCTAAACCCACTTTGGCCTAAAATATTAATTATATTTTTATTCGTTTAAAATGCTTTTACTCACACTGTCATTTTGCAAAAATAACTTGGCTTACTACTCCTAGGGGAAGTAGGCAAGTTTGATGTGCCAACTAAGTGAGTAAGTAAGTTTAAAGTAAAAATATGGTTTTGCTTGAGGAACAGAATATCTCTCTACTGCAAATGTAATGGTGTGCTCCAATTTGAGCTACATATCAGTCGTCAGCGTTTATT
>BLSH010419824.1:621209-632663 GCA_018402905.1 Glandirana rugosa
CTGACAGAGACTACCCGTGTCATGTTCTCTGTCAGTCTCTGACGTCTGTACTATGTTCTCTAGTTACGCAGTTTACGTCGCGTGTTCACGGGTAGTTTACGTCGGAGTAGTCACGGGTGGTTAACGTCGGATGGTCACGGTTGGTGGGCACTGGTAGACTGCAATTGGGGGGCACTGGTAAGCTGCATTTGATGGGCACTGAAAAGCTGCATTTGGTGGGCACTTGTAGGCTGCAATTGGTGGGGACTGGTAGGCTGCAATTGGCGGGCACTGGTAGGCAGCATTTGATGGGCACTGATTAGGCTGCATTTGGTGGGCACTGGTAGGCTGCAATTGGTGGGCACTGATGAGGCTGCATTTGATGGGCACTTGTGCGCTGCATTTGACGCATTGATCTCTTGTATCATGTCTGCAGTCTCTGACTGTCTCTTGTACTGTGCCCATCAGAGACAGTCCCCCCCCCCCCAGGTCTCATTAAGCCTTGTACACACGGGATGACGATCGCATACAACAGGTCGTACTAACGACCATTGTATGCGATATCGATCGTTCGTATGTGTGATTAGAACAGTCGGACATACGACGGTCGTACAAGGGAGTTGTATGAGCAGACTAGAAAACTTGGTCGTACCAACAAGCTCTCATACGACCGTTGTATCGTGTGTACAGAGCAGTTGGTACAACAAGTTGTATTGTGCAAAACACGCATGCCCAGAAGTCAGGAACGCACCTGAACGTTCTCCTGTGGTCGTACGATCGTGTAGTGCAGTCAGTATGCTAGATACAACAGCCAACATATGATTTTGACATGATCGTACGTATGATCGTCGCCCCGTGTGTACGAGGCTTTAGTGTATTCTTTTTCTGTATTTTGTTTATTTTTAAGAGATCATGGGATGATCCCAGGGCAATGAAGACTCCTTAGGGGAGCATCTCTGTATTTGAGTCATTGCCATAGAAACATTTGTAAAGGGGAGGAGTTAGTAAGATAACCACGCCCATGTGGGGCGCCAGAAATATTTTTGCACCCAGGCGCCTGTGACCCTAGGATCGGCCCTGCATGGACAGCAACAAAACCTTAAAATTTTATTGCTGTCTTTGACTTCATTGGAAAGATTTCCCATAGCATCCTATTCTCATAGGAAGTGAGGGTAAATCACCAAAATAGAGACCCAGGTGGGAATAAAAGAGGTTCTGAACCCTTTCCTACCCTATACAAAATAATACAACATTTTATCTAAATTTGAGCTTCAACAGATTTCAATTTATGTCACTTTGACACCTGTGATTTGAAGAGAAAAATATAATTATGGCTAAACTATGCCGAACATCCAATGTGAACTTGGAAGGCATCCCAATACTTAATTGTTCAGATTTATCAAAAGAAATATTGGATCGCCATAGAGCAATGAGACCACTCTTGGAAAAGCTGCGCTCTGCAGGCATTACATGTCATTGGGGCTTTCCAGCTTGCTTAGTGCCAACTTAAGATGGGCACTCTGCAACACTTAGGTTTAAAGAAGACTTAGAAAGTTTCTGTTCGGATCTTAATATTGAATCTCCTGAGCTTCCAAATTGGCGGGAGGATATCGCCAGTGACCCTGGCTTTACTGATCCACCATGGTGGAAAAAGAAATTAAAGAGATAAAGTAGAAAAGGCTTTGAAACAAAGAAAAGGGAGATAGGAAGCAAGAAGGACTGCAAACAAACTTCACTTTTTTTCTGGTTTGTTAGCCTATTTCAAAGTACCCTAATGGGTACTGGGGGACGCCACGTCATGCCGCACATCAGGGATAATTGGCCCAGGTGTGAGCGGGTGACCCATCCCCTATAGGGTCCACTGCAATTTTTTGCGTGGAGTAGCAAAGCTACAATGTGATTTTTGTCTTTTTGTTCCTTTAGTGTTTTTCTTCCTTTTTCTCCTTTTTTTTCCTCTTTTTTTCCTCTTTTATTCTTTTCTCTATGTTACCACTCCCTAGACCCCTTCTTACCACGACTTAAATTACCAGTGAGAGGAGGTATTTTTGTCAAACAATAACCACTTTAACTTTGACCTCTTATAATGTAAGAGGTCTGAATACTTCTGGTAAAAGACATCAGATTTTAAGACAATTACAGCATATTTCCAGTTCTATTATATTCTTACAAGAAACCCTTCTAACACATCACACTTTGTATAAAATCCTTACGGTACCCTATTTGGTACTACAGGCAGTCCCCGGGTTACAAACAAAATAGGGTCTGTAGGTTTGTTCTTAAGTTGAATTTGTTTGTAAGTTGGATCAGGTACATTTTTAAAGTGTAGCTTCAGCCAAAAAAACTATTTTTACGCTTTTTTGATAGCATAGGGAAGGGTTAACACCCCTGTAATGTTTGTTTTGCTGTCTCTGTTTCTGTTCAGAAGATTTCACCTCACTTCCCGTACCAATGTTAATTGGATTTTGAAAATTTTAGGTTGTTGTGGAAAGAAGCCTTGGTGATAAAGCATCAGTGGAGACACCTTTCTCCCATAATAACTCTTACAGGAGTGAATGTCCCTTCCTAGGGGGCGATTTCCTCTCACTTCCTGTTGTCTCCCTCTGTTTGTAAGTAGGAGTCGTTTGTAAGTCGGATGTTTGTAACTAGTGGACCGCCTGTATAGCTTATCAGAAACTAACATAGCGAAAGGAGTGGCCATTGGATTTCAAAAAGAGTACCTCTTTTTTAGTGGAACAAATGATGACAGGTGACCATGGCAGATTTTTATTTCTCAGGGGCACAATGAGTGGTATTCAATTGACTTTAGCTAACATATACTGTCCGAATTTTAAACAATTAAACTTTTTCATCCATATACTGTCTAGATTGAAAGATTTTGCAAAGGGAGCTATTATATTAGGAGGCGATATTAACGTGCCTTTGGACCCTTTGATGGATACATCTAGAAGTTGTTCAGATATTTAATGTAAATGTCTCTCAGGTGAAGAAAAAATTATATAAATACCAATTAGTTGATGTTTGGACAATTTTAAACCCCGTGAAATGTGACTATTCCTACTACTCTAAAACCCATAATTCGTATTCTAGAATAGATAATATTTTTATAAATCTTTGCCATCTCCCTTGGATAAAGTCAGCTAATATTGGGACTAGTACTATATCGGATCACGCTCCTGTGTCAATTAGTTTGACATTTTCTGGTCAGCCCAAACAAAAACCCAGTTGGAAATTGAATAATCTTCTCTCTGAAACTACGGATTATACAGACCTCTCAAATGCTTTGGTTTGTAATTTTGCTGAAAATAAGCCACCTGAAATGCCTGAGTCTTCCTTGTGGGAGGCCCATTAGGCATACATGAGGGGGAAGCTGATGGAATTAGGCGTGAAAAAACAACAACATCAAAAAAACTTTTACAACAGGTTGCCGACTTAGAGAGGAAACATAAATTCTCACTGCAGCTGGCTGCCCTGGTAGATCTTACATGGAAACATGAAGAGTTAAAATTACTACTTGAAATTGATTTTAAAAAGCGTTGCCAGTTAATTTCACAGAAATGGTATGAATGGGGAGACAAAATGTTGGCACGATCACTGCAGGAAAAAAAGACGACCACTTTTATTTCAAAAATGAAATCTCAATGTGGAAAGATTGTTCACATTGCTACCGACATTGCACAGACCTTTCGTGATTTTTCCGCAGACCTGTACAATGTGAGAGGTAAATGAAATCAAGAATTGACAGAGGAAGGACATAGTAAAAATGTTCTTTTAAACTATTTACAACAAGCGAAGTTACCTAAACTCTCTAAAGAATGCCTCCAAAAATTAGAATCTGAATTTACGGTTGAGGAGTTCTATGCAGCCCTAATGTCAACACCGACAGGCCCAGATGGGGATACAATTTCTTACTACAAGAAATTTAAGGAGATTCTTGTTCCACGTCTGACTTCTTATGCTAACTCCATTGCGGAAGGGGAGGGCTTTCGACCAGAGTCTGCATATAGAAGCTGGGTAAATATTCATTAAGTTGTGGAAACTATTGTCCAATAGCATTACTTAATGTAGATACAAAATTATATGGGAAGGTGTTGGCCACTAGATTACTCCCCTGATTCCGCAATGGATAGGGCTAGACCAGACAGGCTTTGTTCCAGATCGCGAAGCTAGGGACAATTCCTTACGATCCCTGTCTATAATTTCCTATGTCGGGAGTAATTCCCAGCCCACCCTGTTACTTTCAACTTACGTCGAAAAAGCATTTGACAGGGTGGACTGGCAATATTTGATGCTGACGTTGAAATCTTTGGGTATAGGCCCAAGAATGTTTCATCGGATTGCATCTTTATATGAACAACCAACTGCACGAATAAGGGTTAATGGTATACTAAATGATACATTTACATTTATTAATACATTTATTTAAAAAGGTACACGTCAAGGATGTCCTCTATCACCTATTTTATTTTCTATCTACTTAGAACCCTTTCTATCAATGGCGAGAATGAATCCTAATATACATGGGGTAAAGGGGTAAAAGTGAAGGGAAAGGAGCACAAGTTAGCTGCTTATGCAGATGATGTCTTATTTTATGTTCAGCAACCAAAGATTACATTGACAAATTTATTGGGGTTAATGCGAGAATTTCAAAATATATCTAATTTTAAAATTAATATGACTAAATCTGAAATATTAAATATGTCAATACCTACGCATGAAGCTGATATTTTAAAAACATCATTCCCTTTTACTTGGCAACCAGCTACCCCAAAGTATTTAGGTATCCATCTTACACCTAATCTCACCAATTTATTTCAACATAACTATCTTGAACTGCTTAAAAAAATTAAACTAGACTTAGATAAATGGACTTCTCTTTGCCATCCTTGGCTAGGTAAGATCACCGTTATTAAAATGGATGTTCTACCCCGAGTCTTATATGTATTCCAAATGATACCCTTTGGTGTCCCTACAGGTTTTTTTTTTTGATGTTACAGCCATCCATAGCTCGCTATATCTGTGAAGGGACAGGGTAGTAGAATATCTCAAAACATCTTATACTGCTCTAAAAAACAAGGGGGACTGGTTCTTCCAAATTTTAAAATATACTATCAAGCAATTGTATTAGCCCGTATAGCAGATTGGAAATATGCTAAAAAGACTAGACTCTGGGTAGAACTTGAAATGGCATTGGCAGATACTGATTTATCTGCAGTGCCATGGATACCACGATCCTTGAGAGGGCTGGCAACTACAATATCTCCCCTGACTAAATCAACCCTGGCAATATGGGACTCCCTACATACTCGGTATGGTTGGGAATATAATTCCCCACTAATGCCCTTGCTGAAACATGAATATTTCATGCCGGGAGCACTCGATAAGCGCTTTGAATCATGGTTCCCAGAGGGAACACCGTTATTACACCAAGTACTAAAAGACCCAAAAAATTAAACCAATTAAGTCCTTATGTGGGTTAGATCAGCCAACATTTATGGACTAGTGGAGATATATACAGCTGTATCAATTTATTCGGAATCTCCCACAGCCCATTCGTCCGTTAAAAGAATTGAATTATATCTAAACAATTATGCAATATGAAGATCAGCCGCAACACAGTAGCTCTCTTTTTTTTCAAAGCTTTAATGAATTTGCAATACCCTGGGTACCCAGATTATATAGGTCGGTGGGAAAAAGATTTACAAACTACACTTACAGATGAGCAAAAAGATAAGATTATACAATTTTCTTACATGTCCGCCACCTCAAGTAGAATTATTTTAAACTTTTATCTTGATGGCATTATACTTCAGTAGAATTGCAATGTCCGATTCTACCTTGCCCCTGTGCTGGAGGGATTGTGGAGCGCGAGCTACACATGAGCATATATGGTGGTTTTGTCCAAAGATTTGCCCATTTTGGGAAGAGGTGGCGAAGGGAATCTCCCTGATAATGGGCCGAGTAATTAAACCTGAACCATTATTGTGTTTACTTCACTGTACAAACGAAACAACAGAGCAATACAAGGTGTCTATGACCCCATATTTGTTAAAGTGGTTGTCAAGTCATTACAACCACTTTAAACTACAGGTAAACCTATATTCAGGCTTACCTGTAGGTCCCGGGAATATCTCCTAAACTTGCACCATTTAGGAGATATTCCCTGTATTTGCATGTGCTGACTTCATTGGCACATGCGCAATGAAGAAAACGGCTCCTGCCAATCACAGCGATGGAGTCCGCACTGTGATTGGTCAGCGCCCGGGATCCCGAAAGAAGACGGACTCAGCATGTCGCTGGTCACAGCGGTGCTTGGGGACCGCTGCTACAGCGTCATTCTAAGGTAAGCATTTCATAATGAGCTAGTATGTGATGCATACTAGCTCAGTATGACTTTCTCTTGCAGGTGTTTTTTTTTTTATAACTTGACAACCACTTTTAATGCCTGTAAATCTTTGATTCCACTATATTGGGGAAAATGTTTAATACCTACCATTTCACACCAGCTACGAAGGGTGGATGATCTCCGTCTAATGGAAGAAATAACCTGTAGAAATAAAGGGCTGACCAGGAAATATCTCAAGACGTGGGCAAACTGGTTTGAATTTGAGAACACTAAGTTATATTATGAAATAATATCAGACTCTGATAGTAAGTCAGAGTGCGATTTATTAATTAATATTGATTGATCTTATAGTTTATGTACCTTTTTGATAGTCTTTTATCTATATTAGTCGTAGGCACTCCCCATCCTCTTATTTTTTTCTCTCCCTTCTCTTTCTTTCTCTCTTTTTGTGTGGTCCCCATGTTCCTCCCTCTATCCTACTATCAGAGGGGAGAGGACAGGAACTAATAAGATAAATTGCATTGTATATCTTTCAAGATAAAGTTTGGAATTTTGTGAAATGCTAAAAAAAAAAAGAATTAAAAAAAAAAAGACACCTGGAATTTGAGGGGGAAGAGGATCAGGTCCCATGGACTGTGGGTCACCAGTTGGACAGCTCTGGAGTATAGCATCACAAACAAAGGTGGGCTTGCCCAATATAGAAACATAGAAACATAGAAAAATGACGGCAGAAAAAGACTGAGTAGTCTATCGAGTCTGCCCCTTTTTATTTATTTATTTATTTTTTTTGTATTTTTTTTTTTTACATTAACCTTGTTGTCTGACTATGGATTTATGTTTATCCCAAGCATGTTTGAAGCCATTTATTGTTGACTGTCTCACAACCTCTGTTGGTAGTTTATTCCAATCATCAACCACCCTTTCAGTAAAATAATACTTTCTAAGATTAGTCTTGAACTTCCCCCCAGTTAGTTTGAGGTCATGTCCCCGTGTTCTTGATTTTGGTTTCATATTGAAAAGACTGCCTTCCTGAACCTTATTCACCCCCTTGATGTATTTAAAGGTTTCAATCATGTCTCCCCTCTCCCTTCTTTCCTCCAGACTGTACATATTAAGTTCCTGAAGTCGCTCTTGCTATGTTTTATCCCCCAGACCTTTCACCATTTTTGTTACCCATCTCTGAGCTCGTTCTATCTTATCAATATCTTTTTGTAAGTGTGGTCTCCAGAACTGGACACAGTATTCTAAGTGAGGTCTCACTAAAGATAGAGGCACAGGAGAAAATTAAAGGCGAAAATCATGTTTGGAAATGGGTGTTTAAACTGTGATTCCTTAGATGTGTCAAAAATGTATTTTATAAATACATGCCTTGGATACAAAAAAATAATTTTTGTATCATTTGCTGGACTAGTGGGTCCTCGGGAGACCCAGACACCAACTGCTGTCATCTTGAGTGTGTGTGTTAACATTTGCTTCAAGTCCACCCAGCTATCCATGCATTCATTTTCTGAGGATTTCTTGGTCAATGGTAAGGAACAGTACCTCTTTTCTTCTCTTTGATGGGATAGTATGAGGTCTACTACAATATATAATAGTATTTATTCAGTTGTGTTTGTTTTGTCTGATTTATGTAATGCCCATGGAACCTCTCTTGGCGCAAATATGTCTTTGGACAACACCTGAGCGTTTTCATTAGTGGTCATATACTTTTTGCTCACTCAGGTGAAGTATGCGACTGTTCTTATCAGTACAGCCCTATTTCTTTGTATACTCCCAATTGAGTGGGTTGTGTAATAGGGTATGGTTTCTTGTGAATTACCATTTCGTTTATATTGTTCTCCTATTTATTGTCTGTTTTTTCTCTTTTCCTTTTTTGACATTGAGCAGGCATCACCTACTTGATACCTGGTTTTGACCAGTTCCCCAATGGTATTAGCTGTTTCAAGTGTCAATAGAAGTCTCCCCTTAGCTCGAACACACCCGATGCCATTATTTTAGAGGTAATATATATTTTATTATTTTTTGAGTTTATTTTATTTATTTATTTTTTTTCCCTCCCTGTTTTCCTTACCATGGTGTATTGCAATGTGTGTACATATATTTGTGCATATGCTTATGTATGGATATATAATTATTAATTTTTGTTTTTTTTGCATATGTCAGATTTTTTTTAAACAAGACACCAATTTTGAAGCTCTGAAGAAGTGGCCTATGCTGCGAAACATGTAGGCTAATCCTGTGTGGCACGTGTTCAAATATGTTAAATGGCTTTTAATGCCTATGCACTATTTTATGTATACGTGGGCTTATGTTTTGCCATCACCACTCAATATGATGTCTTTTATATGTAAATAAAAAAATCTTTTTTTGTATCTAAGGCATGTATTTATGTAGTACATTTTTGACATATCCAGGGAATCTCTGTTTGAAAGGCCATTTTCAAACATGATTTTCTCCTTTACTTTTCCAGGCTGTTTATTCCCATGATATGAGGCTGGTTGAGCATCTTTTGAATAGGTTCCTATCTTATACCATAACTACTATGTTTTGCAGAGGAAAATTTATTTTGGAAAGGTCAATGCCACTACTTTATTTTTAGACCCATCATTTTTACTTTCAGTGCTGGACAACCTCCTAATAAAACAATGGACATGAAACATGAAAGCTGGTGAGGTATCAACTGCTAATTAGGCTGTGACAACCACTAAAATGTAGGTAGGGCTTGTGAGAAACTTGACAGGAGAATTGAGTCTTCAAGGTCAATGTCTATGTGCCCTTGCATTCAGAGCATACCATGGGTCCCAGTGGGTCCATTGGACTCAGGCAGCACTTTGAGAGGGGCAGCAAACTGAACCATGGCTGCCTTTCCTTCTCTTCTATTTACCCAGCAAATTTATGACCAAGATTTTTTTTCCCAGCAGTTTTGTATGTCATGATGACAACTACCCCCCGGGCCGCTCCGCCTGCCTCTATACTACCCTAGCCCACCCCTATACTGCCATAGCCTGTCTATATACTACCCTTGCCTGTCTATATACTACCCTAGCCTGTCTATATACTACCCTATCCTGTCTATATACTACCCTAGCCTGCTCCTATACTACCCTAGCCTGTCTATATACTACACTAGCCTGGCCCTATACTACCCTAACCTGTCTAAATACTACCCTAGCCTGCCCCTATACTACCCTAGCATGTCTATATACTGCCCTAGACCACCCCTTGGAATTGAACATAATGGTATGTCATATAATTTTGCATATAGACAAGGTGCTGTTGCATGTCAATCTGACTTCCTGATAAATTTAATTTTAGATTTAATTATCATGATATAAAATAAAAGATGTAGGGGCCTTTTGGTGGGCGTGATTTTTTTTTTGGGGGGGGGGGTGGGGGGGCAGCATTTCATTCCTGGACCCAGGCAGCACAATGTCTTGGGCCAGCCCTGTTTGCATTACACTAAGTAGAGAACACAATCCCAACCACACACACCTCAGCCCAATCAGACCACAATTAATCTTAAACAACATCAAAATGCATAAAATACCCACCTCGTTAAAGTGCTACGGGGACAGCACTATCTTGCAAGATTCCATCAGAAATACAAAATGTAAGAAATAAAATTAGATGAAAGGGCAGTTACTTGAGGTGCTTATCTCCCTTTGCAATGTGCTATTACTTGCAGAGTTTTTTTCATAAGGGATGTGGTGATTTGTTCATTCCAGCTAGGACAATGACTTTCTACAATCTCTCTACAGGATTTCCCAGGGACACCGATACCCACTGGAAACAAATGAGCTGGAACCTTCCAATGGGATTTTGCCATATCCTGGATGATTAACCTGTTCTAAATTTAGATTTTTCTGTCTTGATTATGCACTTTTTGCTTACTTTTTATTTTTTACAAAAATAGCACTCTTTCTTATGGGCAAAAATACAAGTGCCTAAAAAATCAAGGAACCTTTTCAACTGTACTAAAGGCAGTAAGTGCAACACCATGAATGATTAAATACAGTATCTGACAAAAGTGAGTACACCCCTCACATTTTTGTAAATATTTTATTCTATCTTTCCATGTGACAACACTGAAGAAATGACACTTTGCTACAATGTAAAGTAGTGAGTGTACAGCTTGTATATTAGTGTAAATTTTCTGTCCCTTAAAAAATAACTTAAACAGACATTAATGTCTAAACCGCTGGCAGCAAAAGTGAGATACTGTATATGCACAACCTTACTTTGTAAAACAAACCATTCAGCTTAACCTCCCTGGCGGTATTCCCGAGTGTGGCTTGGGGTGGAATTTCAGTAACATTAGCGGTAACTCCGAGCCACACTTGGGATTGCATTGCTGGATCCAAGGCAGCGCTACTCACCTTGTCCCCTGGATCCAGCGATGTCCCCCGCCGTGTCTGCGGGCTGTGTCCTCCGCCCGATGCCTCTGTGCGCCGGGCTCCGTTCCCTGCGAGTGTCGCGTCGCACGGGGATGGAGACCGCGGCAAATTCAAAAAGTGAAACACACAGTAAACATAGAGTACACTGTAATCTGTAAGATTACATTACTGTATGAAATCATTTCACATCCCATTTGTCCCTAGTGGTTTGCCCAGTGCCCTGCATGCACTTTTATATTATATATGCCATTCTTTCTGCCTGGAAACTTGAGAATGTCTATGGCAACTAAAATAAGAAACATTTGCAGAATTGAGTGATACTGATTTTTGGGGAAATTTATCATCAGACACTGAAAGTGACGACAGCGACAATTCTGCAACTCAGCAAATTTCTGTGTTTTTGGTTTGATTACATTATTGAATACATTTTATTACTATTACGTTATTATTTTTGATAATTGTTTTTAGTTATTTATTATATTATAATTTATGATTTCATGTTTCAAACTTTATCATACCTGGGATGTCTACTAGACTGTTGTTTGGACAGATTTAAGTGAGTTATTCCTTAGAATTACAGGCCTACAATATAAAACGCCAAATTTCCATGCAAAATAATGTACCGCTTTCAGCACCAAAAATCTGAAATAATCATACTGCCAGGGAGGTAAAAATAGAAATGAAAGGTAAAACATTTGTGTATACATTTTTAAAAACATCATAAATACCCCCCCCCCC